>CAOLHI010002987.1:0-208335 GCA_948474755.1 Ctenosaura bakeri
CTGCAAACTGTGTGGAAGGACCTTAGGATGTGAAGATATTCACTCTCTAGATCTCCTACTGGGTTAAGACTACTTTTGGCTACAGCCTCACTCCAGAGCTTGGAAAAGTTACTTTAAAAGGTTTAAATCCTTTGGGGGCAGTCACAGGAAGAAAGAGACCGCAGGCACAGTGCCTATATAAGAGGTAAGACAAAGGAATCATCATTATCAGAAGGAGAAGGCTGCCAGCTCCAAACAATTATTTTTCCAGTGCCCAGCTTCCAAGTGGATCCTTGAAGCCAAGGTGTTCTAGGAAAGCTGACTTGGAAAACTGCCTGCACCATAGATGAGCTTGTCTTCCTTCACCACGGCTGCATGTGACCCTGGAAAAGGCTAACGCAACTTCACTAGCATAACAGATCATTAGGTTGGTATAGTACACCGACAGAATCTGGCCTTGGATTTCTCCTCCCAGAATTCCTCAGCTAACAATGCTGACTGGGGAATCCTGGTCATTATAGTCCAAGTAATCAACTCTACCAAGCACTGCATCCCTCTAAAGTGAGCACCACAGGAGAACGTCTGAATACGTTGCTGCAACATATTTGCAAAGACCTTCTACTGTGCTTCTGCCTTCCTTCTGGTGACCCTGATGACAGGAGACCTTACTTCATAGTCTTGGTACCATTAGGAACACAAACAGGGTGTGCCTGGACTCATTATCATGTCCAAAGCCTTTCTGATAACCAGCCCTTTGCCTTTGAGCTTGAGTGCCAAAAGGGCAAGCTTTTAAAATCCTCAAAAGTCTGGTTCAGCCCCTCCCAAGTGATAAAGGCTGCTGCTTGTAAGGTCATTCCAGACCCACTGACCCCATTTATTTTTATCTCAAGGCCATGGCAATGAAATCTGAGTGGATGTGTTTGTGAGGGTAAAACAAGAGCATTATATGAACCTTTTCTAAAAGCAACAGCATTATTTTAGTAATATGCAAAAGCTGTTTGGTTGAATTGGCTGATACTTCCACCATCCCACCCTCTTCCCTGATAATACATGTTCAGGGCACTTATCTGCACAACAGTATATGTATATGCTACTTTTTGACCTGTGTGCCAACTGCTATCCTCACAATGGGTACGTTTTGTCTTATATTCCCCATTCAAACACACACATATTTCTGTATTATCAGAGGAAGGAGCATTTGTACAATTGCTGACAGTCCATTAACTGTAGCAGTTAAAACAGCTGATCTGCTTTAATTAATTCAATGCATTCTGAACATTCACATAGAAAAGGGATTCCCCTGTGTCGTTTTCTTTATATTTCTGTCTCATATTTATTTAAATGCATTTGCTTTCAAAATGTTTTAATAAAAGGTTTGGTTAAGATAAACAGAGCTTGGGAAGTTGCTTTTTAGAAGTACTATATATACTCATGTCTAGGTCTAGAAATTTTAGTCAAAAAAATTGACCCCAAATACCTGGGTTGACTTATCTACAGGTCAACATAAGTAAAGTACTCTAACTCTTTTCAAAAAAGGAACTGTCCTCTCTTCTGAATAGAGTAGCAAAAGGCAAGACCCTAGTCCATCCTGGAAGAACCTAAAAGAAGCACTGCTCTCTTTGCCGGACCACTGCTTCTGGCCTTTTTGAATGCCTGGGTTGGAAAACGGTGGTGGTGGTAGCTACAGATCTTTAGCATTTCTCCTCAATGCAGCAGAAAGAGAGAACAGAGAGGGGTCGAGGCTTCTTGCGGGATCTCCCAGGATTAACTAAGCTCTCGCCTTCCCCCTACTCAGAGAAGTGGATAGTTCCTTTCTTGATAAGAATTAACACCATACCTTAACTTGTACCATAGAAAGAACCATCCCCTTGTCTGAGTAGAGGGGTGAAAGGCCTTTTGGAAGGCCTAGGTGGAAAATGACGGTGTTGACAGCAGAGGCAGCTAGCCCCCTGAGGCAGCAACGGTGCTTTCCCCTCTCCATGGAATGGCCCTCAACTTATCCAGAGGTCATTATCAAGATCCATAATTTTGGCTCCAAAACCTGCCCTTGACTTATAAATGAGGTCAATTTATATATGAATATATATGGTAATCTATTCCTGTTATTCATAATGTTGTTTGAAGAGTAAGCTGTCACTGCAAAGTTTGGAAGTAACTTGTTACATGACTCATGCTATTGCTCACTATTTTAAAAAAAATCCAGCATTGGAAAAAGAATGGCATAAAATTTGAGAAAGTCATTTCAAATGCCTTTTAAAATGCCCTTTAAAATGCCAAGTATCTTTGAATAGTGGCTAGAAAGGGTCACCTATTACACCAATAAAGTAACTCGGTTCCCACTGGTTACCTTGTTTTTGAATTATGTTTTATCCAAGTGATAAAAAATAAAATAAGCTTACCTTGCTAGTTTTTTGCAGGTAACGATGTTATTTTGCAACTGTTACTTTCACAGTCTGCAAGTAAACTTGGAACCATCATATCCAGACTGTGTTATATCACTGGCCTTGCTCTTTGTGGAGTGTGCATGCACACACACACAATCATGGTGAGAGTTGGTTCCTTTTTCAGATGCAAGCCTTCTGCAATGTTTCTTCTAAGCTCTTCTCTTTGCCCCCCAAAATACCAACCCCTCTTCCACCTAAAAAGTTCTCTTTAACCTCCCCCCCCCGGTTTGGCACATAACTTCTAGAAGGTTCTGTTTGCTTCACTGAACACAAGTAACAATCAAGAAAGATCAAAAGCCATCTTGCTTTGGAAACAGTAGGAGAAAAGACAGCATTCTGGTTGAAAGTATCTTATATAATCCCCACAAGACACAGTGAGTAAATAAATTGGAAAAAAAACTCTTATTTTTATTTTTTTTAAATGTCACTTCAGAAAACGTCATGGAAGGCAGAAAGAAGAGCAAACACAGCACCAGTAAATTTGGGTAGTGGAATAAAGGCCCCAGTTGCCAGTCTTCAATTACTAAAAAGTACAATGTGGCCATGCTAAGAAGCCAACCCAATTCAATATAAATAGCATACCCAAAGCAGATGTCATAAAACTGTAAAGATATGCTGAATGCTGACAGGGTCAGGTTGCAACAGCTGGAGAGACTGCAGGTAACCAGAAGCAGAGGTAGCCAGCCAGGAGAGTGTCTTCCAGCTCAGACAGAAAGAAGAAGCCACAGTGGGAAACAGCAGGTCAGAAAGGGCCAGGAGGCACGAAACAAAAGCAGCCAGCTGGCACGTATAAGACAGCCATTTAAGTTTTCAGAAGTACAAACTGGTTAGACTTAGCAAACGGGGGAAATATATGATACAGGAATGACTGCTGATTGCTATTCACACCATACAATTAAAGTGCTATGACCCTGCTTCAAGTGCCATTCCACCATTCCTGTGGAATCCTAGAGGCTGTGGCTTGGTGAGGCACTACAATGCCTTGGTGGAGAATTCTAAATACGCCTCCCTAAACTGCAAATCCCAGGATTCCATACAAAGGAACCCTGGGGATTACAGTGGAATCATAGCACTATAATTCTGAAGTGTGAATGGGTTCCAGGTGGAAAGAATGGCCCTCTTTCCTTATGAGGGACTTTGCTCGTTTGTGTTCCCTGCTGGAACCTTGGACACTCCAAGAAGCCAGTAAACATATTTTCACTCATATGCTTGGAGCCCACTCTTCCAAAAAGGTACAAGCATCCAATCTTTCCTTCCCTCCATATCTTGATGATGGGGGATATGTGGCCCTCCAGATGTGACCAAACTACAACTCACCATTATATCAATCGCCACAGGCTAGTCTGCTGGGGTGCTGAAAACTGGAGTCCAGCAACACCTGGAGGGTCACTGATTCCACAAACCTGCTTTAGCACAATCTGCTACTGAAGACTATGTTCTGTCCCATGATATGATCACATCTTGTGCTCTGTTCCCTGGAGATGATTTTGCCCTACCACGGTTAAATGTTCCTAACTAGAAGAGTAAAGCATCTGATATATGATAATGTTAGCAAATGTCCATGTCCTCCTAAGGTGGAGATATCCACTACTTTGAAAAAAACTATTATATCAAAACCTTCTTATCTATTTTAAATCTACCTCCCTCTCTGCTTAAAAAAAAAAAAAAAAGTTAAGAGCATGCTAAAAATGGAAGCCAACTCCAATTTTGAGTCAAAGCTTTTCAGAAAACTTTGCTCGAATAGACTTTTGAGTGCACTGCAAATAGAGCCACACACTTGTTAGGAGCTCATTATATCATTTCTGACATTTATCTTCAATCAGTTTCCTACGATTCCATTTAGAGATTATTTTTTTGAGGAGGGGAGGGAGGAAGACAGTGAAGGCAAAATGAATCACACCAAAGCGCATCCATCAAAGTGGTTATTTGGTGATTTCTAACTGTTGATGGCTAACTAAGCTAAGTGGACAGCAGTCAGCCATCATTTTACTGGGGCTCATTCTTAAATTGTGTTTGGCAGAGTTAAAAAATAAAGAAAAGCAGGACTTGAATTTTCCCTCCAGCATAGCTGGCTTCAGGTGGAAAGCCATCAGACTGGACCATCCCACTAATGTCAACAGGCCAAGTGCATGGTGGATCTACCTTTCATCCCATTCTCCAAATACAAACTATTTGGTAAACTATTCTCAAAATAGATCCAGCACCTTGGATAACTTCTTTAAAGTCTACAATAATACCCAGAGTCAATTCACCATACCCCAACATGAAAGAAGGTTAAGAGGGGACATGATTGCCATGTTCAAATATTTGAAAGGCTGTCATATTGAAGAGGGAACAGGCTTGTTTTCTGCTGCTCCAGAAACTAGGACAAGGAGCAATGGATTCAAGCTACAGGGAAAGAGATTGCACCTGAACCTTAGGAAGAACTTCCTGACAGTCAGGGCTGTCCAGCAGTGGAATATGCTGCCTCGGAGTGTGGTGGAGTCTCCTTCTTTAGAGGTTTTTAAACAGAGGCTGGATGGCCATCTATTGGAAGTACTTTGATGTGTGTTCCTGCATAGCAGGGGGTTGGACTGTATGGTCCCTGTGGTCTCTTCCAACTCTATAATTCTGTGATTCTATGAAGCCACTGCACTCTACCTGTGCTGGTGGCCCACCATACTATACTGAACACTCTCAATCTCATCTTATTTTGGAAGACATCTCTTCCTCCCACTGGTCCATTCTTCAGCTCTTCCTCATAAGAAAATCCCCAGGTTTGCTGTCTTTGAGCAAAGGGTTTGTAGGAAGGAAAAGGTCCGTCATCTGCTACCACAGCAAAAGTCAGCATGAAATGCTCATAATGCAACCCAAGTGGAAATGCTTTCATCTGCCAGCAACTGTATCAGCCTGACCATTCACTCTATTCCTAGTCCTTCACCAGAATGAAGGAACAGTCCCTAGAGGTATGCTTTACCCCATTTGGAGACAATAACAAAATAGTACCACAGTTTTCCAAAGTTCTGTTTAGGAACACTGTGATTCACTAACACTGAAGTGTGGTACTTAACTCTATTTTCACTTTAAGTACAGCGGACACTTTACTTCACTCAAAATCCCCATTAGGACATGCTGAAGAAGATAACAAGCCAGGACGAAACTATCAAGATTTCCTTGGGCTATGATAAAAATTTAATGGTGTTTTGTTTTTTGTTTCGTGCACTGATTTTGCTGTCACCAATCAAGTTCACAATTAAGGCAAAATGAGCAAGATCTTTTTCTTAAGCATTCATTAACACTTCAGAATTTATTCTGTTTTATATGCTGTGTACCCCCTCACATGTTAAGAAAGGACCTGTGGCTGGCAGAGGAGACTGTGGGCAGGCTTTGACAGCTGAGTTCGAATGAGGTGAGATTACAAGAAGGATGCTTTGGGATACAAGAAGGAAAGAGAGCCAAAATGATGAGAGGAGGCTTTAGAAAGGTACAGGAAAAGGTGATTGGAAAGAGGCATGAAATTTTGTATATGGGCTGGACTTAGAGATGAACATAATGAGACTATTTTTATTCTGCACCAGTTTTGCATCTGTTCATTCACAAGGCTTTTGCTTCCTGCTTCCACAAAAGTCTTCATCTTTCTTGCAAAATGCATGAACACTGTACTGTTTTTGAATCTACATATTGCACGCTAAATAAGCGCTACTCAAAGTAGAGGTCCCTGAACCAGGGGCCAGTCCCTGAGACACTGGCCAGCAATCCCTGACCAGTTTCCAAGGAAGGAAGGAAGGAAGGAAGGAAGGAAGGAAGGAAGGAAGGAAGGAAGGAAGGAAGGGAAAGAAAGAGAGAGAGAGAGAGAGAAAGAAAGAAAGAAAGAAAGAAAAAGAAAGAAAGAAAGAAAGAAAGAAAGAAATCGAATGGATAGAAATTTCATAGCTGTCCTTAATATGCTGGGTAGTTTCTGGCCCCACATCAGTCTGAAGAGCAGTGCTCCAAATTACATGGTTTGGTGCTGATGTTAGGCTTAAAAAATTAATGCTTGGTAATTTGCTATAGAATTGATGTGTGTTAACCATTTTTATGGTATTAATTGGTTTTAGACACTTGTGGCTCATCAAATAACCTTTGCCTTATAATTCTTCATTCTGCCTCATACATTTTTTTCTATATCAGTATGTACAAGGGAAGGATGCTTGAACCAAAGGACTCTTGAAGCGCCAGAGATGTCTTTGGAGATGACCCAGGATATTGACAGGGTCATATAGACTCGAGAAGTTAAGGGTCAGATAGAATGTAACACATGCAACTTTGCTGATGCTAATACATGAATCTTTCATGTGGGGCAATGGAGGCAATTTGCCCCAGGCGGCAATGTTTTTCAGATGGCCGAACCTGTAGCCACACCCCCGCACACTGCAGCCATGCCCCCTCCTGGCCTCCCTCCACACACTCCAAGCGCCACCACTGTCTTTAATGTAAACATTAAAAAGTGTATAAAAAAGGAAGCATGAAAGAATAAAATTATCCTTCCTTATCACTATTGTCAGTAGGCGATACTGAATACAGTCTTGATACTTAGATGGATGCTTTGGTCAAAGTTAATGTGTGAGTGTGTTTTCTTTTACTCTTTTACTTTCACATTTTACATAGTTTTACATTTACTTTTCCTACTTTGTGATTGGGGTTCAATTCAGCTTTGTGTCTATCTGGGGTATGGTGTGGTGTGGTTTGTTTATCCACCCTAACACTGAATCTATGTATTGCACTCTAAATGGCACGATTTTGTGCAAAGTTTGCCATCAAAACACTCTTTTTTAATATTCATTCATTTCTGAGCTCATAACTCTTTCCATATATTGCAGAAGGTAGAGAAATGTGAAAACCAAAAAACAACTACACTTTGATCTCTACACTAGCTTTGGAAGTGCAAAAATCAGCTCAGTTCATTTAAAAATGCAAACTAAACAAAATCCTTGAGCATCCCATAAAAAAAGAATTTCAAAACTGAAAGTATAGGAGTATATTTGGGTTGGAAAAGAGAAGTAACAGTGAGGGAAAGGATGATGTGATGGGTTCAAAATAGTTGGTCAGTTTGGGTGGAGTTTTTTTTAATTTATATTGATTTTTTTTTAATGTTTCAATGTATCTAACCTGCCTAGAGTATCCAGAGTTGAGCAAGCAAAACATCCAAGACCAAAATAATAACATAACTGAAAAATTCATCACTCGGATTCTTAATTAGTTCATTCATCAATCACCACTGACTTTAGTGATGGAACCAGTGAACTTCCCAGCCAAGAAAAATTCTTTATTCCCTCTGTCAGAGGCATTATGTTTGTACAGCAGCTGCCCTCTTTTAAGGGTGAGCAATTCCTTTGGATCACTACCTTAGGTGTCAGAGAGAGGTTATCCTTTTCATTAGGACTCCTTAAGAGATACAGAAGTGGCACATAAATGGTGTGAACTTTTGAGTTCCCCAGATCTCTTCTTCAGGCATGATTAACATTAAGACAAAACAAAGCTTGTTCTGGTAGACTGTGCATATGGCAGGTTCAGTGCTAAAGTATGAGCTTTCTGTTTGCAAGGCAAAGTATACACAGTTAATGGCTCTTCAGCATCTTTACTGATTAAAGAGCTGGATGATACCTTGAGAACTGTACATTGCCTTTTTCCAGAGCTAACAAGTTTCCTTTTTCAGTGCTTTTCACTTGGCTTAGAGGAGGAACATGAAGTGCTATAGCAGTCTCTATATCATTAAAACTGGAGATTAAATTTAGATAGTACACTAAGCAAATATTTCTCTTGATAAGAACTCTGGAGAACACGAAAGTTCGTACCACTTAGACACCACTTCAGTAGTCCTGATAAAAGATATTACTCATCACTTTTTTCTTCCTCTGGAAGACCACATGGCTGCTCTCTTTTCTTTCCTTTCCATAAAATATACATCAGAAGATAGAATATACATCTCATATATAGACAAGTCACATTACCACCCTGACATAAGGGACAGTCAGCTATGGCTAGGTGCTTCAGGCTCACAGAAAACCTTCATCATTTAGCTCCCTTATTTCTCCCAGTCCATTACTCATTCTTTTGAGGCACCCTGTTTAGCAATTGCTTCTTTATGCTCTTATAGTTACTTACTCATTAGATCCCGCTACCGGAATGTGTTATGCATTTGTACTCTTCTGAATCCCAGGCAAATACGTCAATAAAGTAGTTCTTTATTTGTGTGGTGAGGAATGGATATTACTTGCTGTATTCATCCCCTGATTCACCCTTCCTTTAAATAATTCAGCAGGAGATCTAATATGCTTTGTAAGAGGCTGATGCAAATGGACAAATGGCTTAATCTTTTAAAATGGCTTCCTGCTCACAAATCCAGATGAAAACAAAAGAAAGTACAGACACTAAGCACTTGGCAAAGCAAGCTGTTTGGTCCGGCCACAAGAAAATTAAAAGCATCTTGGTGTTTCCTCTTGCCAAATAATTCCCATTTACCAAAACCAAAACACCTACAACCACACCAAAATCTACTGAAGCCCTGTCTTGTTTTCACAACCTTTACAAAGTCAAGAATGTTTGAGCCAAAAATACATGTTTTGCATGCAGAAGGTCCCAGGTTCAATCCCAGGCATCTCTATAGAGGGTTAGAGGAAGGATCCTTGTCTCAAATTCTCAATAGTCTCTTGACAACCAGTGTTGGGCTAGATAGACCAATGACTTGGCCAAGTAGGAGGTAGTTTGCAAGATTCCTAGTACAATAGCAGGAGGGGAAAACATAGGGAAGAGCTGAACTTGGAAAAACTAAGTCTGGACTACAGCTTATATTATCCTCCTGCCAATTTAGTCCTGAAGCTTGCAAAAAAACAAAAACAAACACCCTTTTCCTCCAAAACAGTTATGTCTGTTGTTCAAAAAATAAAAAATATCTTGTATTCAGCTGTGTCCATTAGGGAAGGTTGAATACATATTGCTACTTGAGGCAGAGCTACAAATGGTGCCCCTGCCCACTCAAAGCACATAGTACCCAAATCTAAGCATATAGAAGTCAAGAAATTCCAAAAGCACTTCCTCCACCAGTTGGAATACATCAGGGAAAGCTGCTCTTTCATGACACCCAAAATCTACTGGCTGAATCAGCTGTCTATCTATAGGGTCATTCTTGCCACCCACGGGAGCCCCAAACGCCATACAGAATTCATTAGAAAGCCTTTGGTGGATTACAGAAAAGTAAATTTCAGTCTAGAGCCCCTTTTCCCACAAAGGTCAGGCGCATCCTAGTAGAACTATAAAAAGTAAAGGTGGTTTCAGTCACCACAACTGAACTCCAGTGAGAAGAACAAGCTTTAGAGCAGGAGTCGGAATCATGCATTCTTCCAGATGTTGTTGCAACTCTCAGAATCCCTAGCCAGTTTAACCATGGGAGGGGAATGCTGCGGATTGCAGCTTAACATCATCTGGAAGGTTTCATGATTCTCACCACTACTCTAGAGATTAGGGACAGTCAATGTTGTGTACAGTTCTGGGTCTGAACAGCAATCCAATAACATCTTTGTTCAAGCTTCAGCCACTGACAAGGTAGCCTTAAGTAATATATAAGTATCTCCACCTCTGTTGCTGTCTGTGATATGATGATCACTACATGGGTAGCATAAGGATTTGTGAGATGAAGCAGAGAGGACAGGAATTGAGCTAAGTGCCCAGGGGCAAGAAGTACAAATGCCCACCCACCCACCCCCGCAAGCTTGGGCACCACCATAGTCTTAACTGTGAGGGGAATGTCTAGCTATGGAGTGGCAGGAGGACCCCAGTGGCTGGAAGCGAAAAGGCAGAGTCTTTGCCAGTTCAATGCTTGCTATGATCTCAAAGCAGCACTGGCTTATTATGCCACTTCTCTGTCTCCATTATTTGCACCATGTATAATTCAACCACTACTTTATCACTATTTGTGAATGCTTCACATTCAAATTTTTGACCGTCTTCCAAACATTGGACTCAACACAGCTCACAATAAGAGTGACAAGAATACTATTAACATATAGACTGATTGAAATGTTAAACCACACTAGAATTAAACACATATTTGAAAAGAACTAAAAACCACAGTTTGAACAGTTTTATCATCATCTGGGTGGCCACAGCAAGAAGGAGAATGGCATAAGATATAGCTTATATAAGATAAAGCGTGAACTGATCCAGCAAAGCAATTCCTACATTGAGCAACTGCCTCTCCCAGCACACTTTGTTGGATGGCAGCTCCCATCAGAAACAAGCAGGACAGCCAGTGTTTTGGCATGATGGGAATTATAGTCCAATATATCAGGAGGGAAGCACCAGTTTGAGAAAGGATGGTACTCATCATCCAGTTGTGATGCCAATGTAACATCTCCAGTACCGAAGGCACTTTGCCTTTCAACCAGTTGCTGGATAATACGAGATGGAGTTACATTCATGCTTGCAGGCTTTCCATGCGCACCTGCTTCATTGTTGTGTGAACAGAATAACATGAACAGACTAAAGAGTCTTTCGGCCTGACCCAGCATGGCTCTTTGTACATTCCTAAGGATGTGGTACATACAGAATGGGCAAATATTCCAGCCTCAGAGAGCATGCTTCAACCAGTTGGGTGATACGGCAGTTTAAACTAATAAGAGCTGTAGAATTGACCTTACATTTGGGGTTTAAGAGAGTGGTTTAATCAATGCAAAGACGGCAGTGGGAGGGAATGCTTGCGTTTCAGTAGTCACTTTCTTCTACCAGTCTGAAATGACTTAACTTGGTATTAGAGGCTACTGTAAGATTGTGCCCAAGGCACTGATTCTTTTCCAGCACTCCTGATTAAATTAACAGAAGAGAAATTTACAATGAATATCAGCAAAACCTGTCCTGACAATGAACTTGCTTAAGGCTGGATATGCCTTTATCAATTCCACTGGGAAGTCCAGGAGACTTCTGGGCCAACTGAACCCATGCTGGAAGAAAAAATAAGAAGAAGAACCATCATTTCACTGAGGGGGCAGGGGGAAGCAAAAAGTCTCAATTTGGTAAGAATGCAAAAAAGTTCCACAGCATACACAGTTTTCTGTTGCAATTTTCTTATCTACCCAATGAAATTAACACTTCATTTCAGGCTTCTACCTATTTTATGCTGCTGTCATCCACCCAACATAAAACAGAAAAAAAACATCACCTAGATTCATCAAGAGGTACAGATTCTCCTAAGGACAGATTCCCCTAAGGGAAGCAGCTACAGGGGAGCCAATCTAGTCCAGATCTTGCACGCATAATCCCAGAAGATGAAGAGAGGCACCAGGGCAAGGTCTCAGCCAGTTCAGAGATTATTTCACAAAGCCAGTAGTCCAAAACCATTAAGAGGTGAAGCAAGAAGTCATTAAATGTAGCCAGTCCAGGGGCCAAGAACTCCAGAAAGCACAGGAATACCAAAATCACAGCCAGCTTCAGAGAGTGAATGGTTGTGAATAACAAGGACACCCTGCAGCTGGTTGGAGATGTGGAAGTGTCTGCCTCTGGACTCCTATGAAGTTTTTCTCCACCCGCGCACACACCTCAAAGGCCAAGGGAATCTCTTCAGCATTTGCCAAGTCCTGCCAGAGAGGGAGCCCCTTTGGCCACCAGCTTCTCAAATCTGGGGAGAGAGCCTGAAGCAAGAAAATCCTCACACTCCAACCCGTAATTACCTTAGATTTCTCAGATTCCAGAGACTGAGCTATGACAATCCCATACATAAAACAAAAAATGTATCCCAGACTGGCCTAAAGAGGTGTCTCCTTTCCCACCCACTAGGCTCTGCAACCTGGGGAAGAAATTCTGGATGCATACCCTTCACCAAATAGGCAGCTGGGGTGCCTCTCACCCCTGCCAGCAAAGACGTCCCCTCCTCAGCATTGCACTTCACTACATAGATCAGGTAAGGATTTCCCCACCTTTCACCCTCAGGGTTTCCCAGGAAGAAATAACTATTAAATCATATAGTGGGGTAGATATGCTATTTAAATACAGATACCGTGGACCCCTAAAAAGACAAACAAATAGGTCCTAGAGCAGAACAAACCAGGACTCTCCCTAGAAGCCAAGCTGACTACACTGACGCTGTTGTACTTTGACCATATTATGAGAAAACATGGCTCACTAGCAAAGGCAATAATGCTTTGGAAGTTAGAAGGTAGTAGAAAAAGAGGAAGACTGCATTACAGATGCATAGACTCAATCAAGGAAGACATTGCCCTGAATCTGCAAGACTTGAGCAGGGCAATTGATGACAGAGTGGTTTGGGGCCTTCCATCTGTAGGGTCACTATAGGTTGAGGTTGACCTGACAAGGTCAGATAAGACTGTACAATTATGATCCCATGTCATAAAACAATAGGAATTTAAACACCGATTGATTGGCAGCCCTGGATGTCAGAGATGGATGACCCCCTTATAAAAGAAACAGCATCCAGTTCAAATTCCACAAAAATAGCAGCATACAGACTTGGCATTTTGAAGGGAGCAGGGAATAGGCAACTGGCCACAAAGCTAATTAGATATTCCAAATTCCTTTTCCAAATTGCAGTCCCCTATTTAATGGCTCATTGATTTTAGAAGCCAAAACAATTTCTTCTTTCATTTTCATTGGGGTAGTTACTGTAATGACATGCCATAAAAATTAGACAACACGCTGAAATGTGATTTAAAAACATCTGTACATTCAATAGCTGCATATTTTGGACAGAACGAGAGGCTGGCAGTGGGAGATGGGCTCCCCTTTGTCCTGCATGGCAAGAAACAACCTAGTCAAGAGGCAACAATAACCAGACCACAGTAAGAAACAGTCATGAATCCTGACATCTCATGCTGCCTCTCATTAGGCCCTGTTTTGTCCCTAACACATATCTTAGCTGTTCATGCAAACAAAGTAACTGAGCAACAAGCATGACCAAAAACTCTAAATGCAAGAAATGTTTTTTTAATAAAAAAAAAAATCCAAAATAGCTTCCTCTGGCTGACCTCCTCTCTTTCAGTGCTTGACAAGGAAAACAGTTTGCCAGAAAGTTATCTTGCATACATGGCTTAGCACTTTGCACATGAAATTACAAAGATTAAGTAAGACCACTTTGACATCCAATGCCAGTGGAACTGGGTTTTCTTTCCTTCCCTCTCATTCTGCATCCCTCTGTTGCACCCAAAACTATTCAGAGGATTTTAAGAGGGTCTTTCCGAGTGCAGACAGAGCAATGGGAAGGAGAGGACTTGCCAATTCTGGCTGAAGCAGTAGATTTGATGGGAAATACATGCTTGGATACTATGATTCTATGCAAAATGAATTAATATACACTCTACTGCGATGGATTCTAATTCCATAGTTCTAGAGATCTGTGAGCACTCCCAATCTTTATCGTTCGATAGATCAGAGATTGGAAAATACTTTTTCAATGCCATTTCCCTTCATAATGCAGATCTACCTGAATTGCATTTCCCAAATCAATATGCAAATTGAAACACAATTGTTCTTCAGAGTTTTCTCCCACTCTTATGTCATTCCCTATTTTAAAATGTGTTAAAAATGCCTTTTTTTTAAGGGAGACATGCATAAAAATGTAGATGTACAAAAATGTAGTTATTAGTCAAAAGTGCATACAAAAATATGCATCCTAGGAGAAATGCATATGAAAATATTTTCATACTGACTTTTTGTAAAACAAATGGCAAACTGGTACAGCAATGTGACAGAATGAACTTAAGGCTGGAAAAAGACGCAATCAATAGAAATCAAAAGTCACGTATTTGCCTATCTCTAATAGAAAAACATTACACCAGACTGTGGGCAGAGGGAGAGAATCTGTTTAGATGAGCACAGATCTGAAAAACCAAGGGAAGAATATCACATTCAGACATACGTTGTTAGTATAAAGCAGATGTAACTGAGAATTCAGGAGTTAATGAAAGAGTTAAGATACTATAACTCAAGATTTTGCAGTCAAAGATTTAATTACACAGATAAATCCAGGTCTACTAAAAAGTTGATTGCCAACCTGTAATTATCTTATTACAAAACAGTCAACAACACCTCCATGACTACTCATTTTGTGGATGATGTACATCAGTGCCAAAGAGATCAATGACTGAAACAGATGCAGTGTGAATTCTTTGCCACCTTCAAAGGCAGCCATGCCATGATGATTTCTTTACCTTTTCCTAGCAGTCATTCATGTTTTCTGTCCCCAGCCCACTTCTACCTTATTAATTGTATACATCTTCAAGGACAAAAAAAAAGTGAATATCTGCTTTTTTAGTGAGATTCCCAATGTCTCATGTTTACTTTCAAGCAAAGGTACTTGTGACAGTGCCATGCCTTGAAGTTACAAAGCACCAAGAGATCTGCTGGATCTGACCAAAAGCTGCTCTAGTTTAACACCTTGCTTCCCATATATTGAGAGAGTAGACCTCCAAATAACCACCATGACTAAAATTCACCCGAAGTTGGCCAGTCAGTCATCACGAGACATAAGATCATCAGAGGAGACCAGATAGACTAGACCAATGGTCCACTTGGTTCATCTTCCTTTTTGCCAGGGGTGGCCAGCTAGATACCTTTGGGAAGCCCAAGAGCAGCAGATGATGGCAGCAGCCATTTCCCATGGTTATTTCCCCAGCAACTGGTAGTCAGAGACATGCTGACCCTGATCCTGGATCCATGTGGACATGAAATTTGTAGCAATTGAAAGCTCTGTCTTCTGTGAGTTGCTTCTTCTCCTTTTACATTTTCTCTTCTACCAACATGCCAACTGTCCAAGGCCTCATCTTCTGCAAGTGGTGACAATACATGCAAACACTTGCAAAATTCTTATCAGCACTCAAAACATACTTCACTGTCTCTAAGGCAACTTCCTTCCCTGTTCCCCTACTCCCTCTGCAAAGCCTTGCAGACTTTCTTGAGTGAAGAAAAAGAGGCAGCAAAGCTGGGTTAGCTAATTCCATGGAAGAAAATCCTTTCCCAATTGGAAGAGGAAATCTATAAATCCCAGGATCCTCAGGAAGAAAATGGTGTCATTTGTGTAATTTGTCATGGACTGAAGATCCCTTAAGGATTTTTCCCCCAAGAGAAACTTATCCAATGAGGATTTGGGGATTTGTAGTCCCAGTCCCTTCATAGCAGGGATGCATCGTCTGGTGGGACCAACCCTTTCGTCTTATCCTCCTTCTCCTGCTCCAAGATAGGGCCTATTGGAGAGGGGGACATGAGGAAGGCAAAGGCAGAAGAAGGTTCTTCCCTTTCCTAGGCAAGCAGGATCCTGCTTGCAAGGCTGGCTTTTCCATTCAGCAGAGTGAGGCAAAATCTCTGGTAACAGATTTGGCATGTCTTGAAAGGGCAGCAAATGGTAATTTATTTACTATTGATATATTTTTACTGCAAGAGATGTAAATGAAAAGAGGCACCTGTGGGATTTCTGCCTCACAAGCAAGAATAACTTGCTCAGCTTTGGGTGCCATGTGCATTGACTTGATTGAGTAAGGAGCCCTGTTTGCTGCTTTCCTTCAGGCAGCCAAAAGCTTTGGATTATCCTCGCCTGCTCATCTGTACACTTTGAAACAGGGGAATCTGCATTATCAGGCACCCTTTTCTCAATACACAAAACAACCATCCACCCACAGACCACAAGAAAATACTCATCTCTCTACTTTGACCTTCTGTGCTCTCAATGTGATCAAAAGACTCAGAAGTGTAATTGGAAATGAGACCAAGGGAACACAAAGGAATCTTGGTGTACCTAGACTCTGACAAGCACACATTGCTCAGTACTTTTCTACTACTCTTCTGAGAATGTCAAAGAGGATCATTAAAGAAAAATTACTTCAGACATGTCTGGGACGGGCTGGGAGAAGGGGTCGTTTATAAAGAATATGCTGATATAGCTTTTAACGATAATGGTGTGAATTCAGCTGTTATCTAGCAAAAAAAAAAGGGGGGAGAGAAATTGTATGTATCTAATAAACTAGGTCAGGTTCCTAGGAGGAAAAAGTGTGCAAGGTGCTTTGTTTTATTTAGGATTCCTTGATAGTTTTGCCAAACTGCCTAACAGAGCTCTTTCCACTTCTGGGCTAAGCGATTTCCCAAAATGCGCAAACTGCAGGAGGAAAATGATTGCTAATAATGGGTGCCGTGTGTCATGAACACCATTACGAAATCATGCCAATTGAGGTTGACTTTACTCTTACTGTTTGCTTTTACAATATCATTAACACGAAGACTTAGGCGAATAGCATGCTTCATTGTGGGGGGGGGACCTCTGCAGAACAGACCGTCTGACAGCTTTAGGGAGAATTTGTCAAAGTATTCCCCCACCATAAATCACTCCTAGGCCATTTCTGCACTACACTCTTATAGCGTGATTATTCCACTTTCAACATCCTATGGAATCCTGGAGTTTGCAGTTTCGGGAGGGGTCAGATGGCCCCTCCTGAAACGGCAAACCCCAGGATTCCATAGGATGCTGAAAGTGGAATAATCGCACTATAATAGTGTAGTGCGGAAATGGCCTTAGAGTTGTCAGATAGAGAATCTAAGGGAACTGGACTGCCTGAATGCATCAGATATGATGGAAACATTCCATTGAAAGGTACCTCAAAGATGCAGGGAGTCTCAAAATCTTACCAAATGCCAGGCGTAGGCATATTGTTTAGTGCAACAGTTGGACATCTGGTCAGGTGGAGAACTGTAGAGAGCTAAAAACTAGCCAGCAAACCCTCCAAAGCAGAGCCCAGACAACATGGCGCCCTCCAGATGTAGCAATCCTAGCCACCATGGCTATGGGGATAGGTTTGTGGGAGTGGTAGTCCAAAACCTCCAAAAAGTCCTGCCATCTTGAGCTGGGGAGACAGGTGCCAGCAGATGACCAATCAGTTTCACTTTTTGCTTTTGTATAGGGATAGGCATAGTGTGGCACTCCAGATGATGTTGGTACAATTCTTATTGGCCCTATCCAGCAACAGCTAATGGTGATGGATGATGGGACCTGCAGTCCAACAACACTGGAGAGCCACAGGGCTCCCCATTGCTGTGGCACAGCAGGACATGGAATGGGGAGGGGAGACCCAGACCTTTCATGGGACAAACAGTTTGCCTTACAAAATAAATTATGATTTCTCAGTACACCAGAAATTGGCTGTAATGCCTGTTGCTATATTTAAGGAGGGAACCCTGGCCCAGGGCTCAGAGCACCCCTTAGTGGCCCTTTTGGTCTCCTGTTGTCACCTGTCTCCCCAGCCCAAGGCCACAGGTTGCCAACTCTGTGCTATAGAAATGCCCAGCTTTGCCTCAGTATCTCTGCCTAAGCCTGGAGAAACCATCAGTCATACCTTTAAACCTGCAGCCCAACTGCCTTCCAACTAGGTAGCCCAAAGTATTCTGCCACCTGAGGCAGATCAGTCTAAAGTTTCTCTGAGCCTCCTACTCAGCTGAAGGCAAAATTGATATACACATTTCACAAGCACCAAGGAAATATACATAATAAATCGTATGGTAGCAAAAATTAAGAGCAAGCAGCTTAATGTGCCTCCAAAGTAAATAAACATAAAAAAGACTTATATCTAAAACACCACACACATTTCAGCCATAAATTGGTTGTCTGCAGAGATCTAGTAATACTGTAATCGCTATTTTTCATATACAGGCATGCGGAAAAGGATAAAGGATTCTCCCTCTCACCCAACCTTTCTAAATAAAAGAAATCATATAATGATAGAGTGAAAGGACTGCAAAGACCATGAAATCTAACCCTTTGCCATGCAAGAATGCCCAACTAAAACCCTCCTAAAAGATGCTAATCCAACCTCTGTTTAAAAGAGACTGAATAAAGACATTCTTCCTACTGTTTACCTGGAATCTACATCCTTTGGTTCCTGTTGTAATCTCTAGAGCTGCAGAAAACAAACTCACTTCAGCCCCTTAGCTACTTAAAGATGGCTATCATGTCACATCTGAGGCCCTTTTCGCATTGTAGCTTCTCGCGCGAGGGGGGAGGGCGGCTCGCACGAGAAGCCTCCTCCAGGAGGCTGCCGCTTCCCCCCTCGTTCCTTCCGCAGGCGCTTCCTGCTGGCGCGTCCGTCGCGCTAACGCCCCGCCCCTTCCTTCCACAGGGGCCTGTGGGAGCTGTAGGCACCGCGGAGGGAAGGAAGTGCAACCTGGCTGCCTCTCCGATGCTCCGCACAGCAGGTAAGTGCGCGTGGGCGCCGGGAGCGTTGCGCGAGCACAGGTGATTTTCGTTTCAAGGCAAAAATCAAAAAAACCGTGCTCGCACCGCTTCAGCCCTGTGAGTGCCGCGGAAGTGGGAGTGCATCGTGCAGAGCGACGCTCCCACTCCCGCAAGGCTCACGGGGCTCTCGCGAGAGAGAAAGCCCGTGCGAAAAGGGCCCGAGTCTTCTCTTCACCAAGACAAATATACCTGGCTCTCTAAGTCATTCCTCAGAGGGCTTGGTTTCCAGACCTTTGATCACTTTGGTTGCCCTCCTTTGGACACATTCATCTTGTCAATATCCTTCTTGAACCGTAGTGCTTAGAACTGGACACGCTATTCCAGGTGAGGTCTGACCAAAGCTGAATAGACTGGCATGACCACATCTCTTGATCTGGACATTATGCTTCTATTGATGCACCTTTACAACTGCATTTTTTGACTTCCACATCCCACTGTTGAGTCATGTTTAGCTTGTGGTCTACTAAGACCCATAAATCCTTTTCATATGTACTACATTCAAGTCAGGTGTCATCTATCCCACATTTGAACATTTCATTTTTTCTGCCTAAATGTAGTGCTTTAGATTTATCAAATTCCTTTGCCAATTTTGGCCTACCCTTCAATCTGTCAATGTCATTTTGAATTCTAATCCTGTACTCTGGGGTATTAGCTGCCCCCACAATTTAGTGTTAGCTGCAGATTTGATAAGCGTGCCCAAAACAGAACACTGTGGCTCCCCACTAGTCACTTCTGTCTAGAATGATGAAGAGCCATTGGTGAGTACTCTCTGAGGTCAGTCTGCAAACCAGTTACAAATCCTCCTAACAGTAGCACTGTGTGACCCACAGTTTACCAGCTTGACTGCAAGAATATCATGGGGGATCTTGTCTAAAGCCCTTCTGAAATCCAGATTTACTACATATACACTCCCCTGACCTACCAAGCTTGTAACTCTAGAAAAAAAGAGGCAAGATTAATTTGGCAAGACTGGCTCTTATTAATCATAGGATTCTTTTCTAAGCATACACAGACTTAACATTTAATTATCTGTTCTGGAACCTTTCCTGGTATCATTGTCAAGATCAGTAGTTGCTTGTGTCCTCTTACAATAATGTAACAGTGGTGTCATCATTTAAAAGCCAAATCAAAGGCAAAGGCTAACCATTTCCAAACTGACTTCTCTGTTGTTCAAAGCTGCAATACTCAAATGCTACAAGAGAAACCAGGAAGTATTATATCATTCTCGAAAGTTACAAAAAGTAAAACTATGCAGAAACAGTCTTTTAAAAATGCAGAATATGTTATGCAAAATAAGAAATAACATACATGTTTGCTTCATTGATACTACTAATTCAGACAGCAGAATTCTGCCTCTATAATCTCAACATTTAGGCTATCTGCACAGAATTTGATTTATTTTTTATCTTATTTTAAGCACAGTACACACACAATACTAGTTTGAATCTTCCAAGAACCTGAAAGTTTCCTCCGGAGAGACAGATCTTGGAAATGTTACTTTTTTGGACCACAGCTCCCCAAATCTCTTGGCCACCATGGATTCTGAAATTTGTAGTAGACAGAATGGTTTTCCCAGTGCTCTGCAAAGAATACTACAGTCATTTTAAAATAAACATAAATGACGAAGAGAATGCAATTTAATTTGCAAGCTTTAACATTCATTCACAGGGAGCAATGTTATTTTAAAAAAAAAAAAGACAAAGCTCAGTCCATCACTGGGAAGTATTTCCCTTCCTCAGTGACCCTTCTTCTCTGCCATGTGGCAAATGAGAGTGAAGAGGCTTTAACCTTGCTCTGTTAAGCACATGCTCCAAATTGCCACCTCAGCAACTCTGATGGCAGCTGTCAATTCAAAAAAAGTTAACCAGAAGTGAGGGGTGACAGGAAAACATTGAGCTGATGTGACGGTGATGTCAAAAATTTGTTACGGTGCACATCCCTGAAGGGAACAATTCTGCACCCTAGCAGATGGCCAGTGGTCAGGGAAAATGCCTTTTAATAACAGAACTGCAGAAAACTGATGAGTTCTGATCATACATGCATAAATGCACAGGAAATGATTTCAGAGGGTTGTTGAATCTGCTGTGCATTGCGCTATCTTTGCCCACTTATTTCCTATGGCACCTAAAAAAAAATCCACAATCTTCTTTTAGATGAGCAAAATGCAATTGCTATGCCAAACAAATCTGAATACTCAGCACTGCTGGAACATAAAAAGACTCACTCCCCCTGGAAGCTTAAACCTCAGCCAGAGGGAGCTGCAGCTGGGAGACATACAACCAAAAGTGGCATAGTATCTGCCATGTCTGCAGTCAAAGTTGAGGAAACACCATAATGGGAGACAAGGGCCATTTCCGCACCCGACTGTTAGAGTGCTATTATTCCACTTTCAACATCCTATGGAATCCTGGGGTTTGCAGTTTAGGGAGGGGCATTTAGAATTCTCAGTCAGAAAGCTCTTTGACCTCAGTAAACAGAATTCCACAAGATGTTGAAAGTGGAATAATAGCACCGTAACAGTCTAGTGCGGAAATGGCCAAGATTGGTGAGCAAGGGTTGCTGCTGCTGTTTTTAAGAGAGATGAAATGTAAAGTTTAGGAGTTTTATTGTTTTATATTTTATCTCATTTTAAGCTGTTGATTTTATCATGTACTACCATGTGATTTCACATGATCTCTTTCACACTACACAATTATAGCATGACTATCCTACTTTAACTGCCATATTTCTATCCTATGGAATCCTGAGATTTGTAATTTTGTGACTTATTTGGAAATGTGAGCCAGAGAGCTCTGGTGCCTCATCAAAGTACAAATCCTAGGATTCTCTATGATGTAGTCCTGGCAGTTAAAGTGGTGTCAAATCTACAATTTTGTGGCATGAGAGGCTGAGATACACAGTCCTCCCTCTACATTAGTTGGTTTGACCTTCATGAATTTGTTTATTCGTGAGACATATGCTTGCCCCCACCCCCCATTTTCCTCCTCCCATTCCCTTACATTTCTCACCCCAGGCTTGCCAGGCTTGTGTTTAAAATGGATGTGTGTATGGGGTTTTTTTTTTTTCATTTTGGATGAGCAAAGTCCCCCTTCCACTGCTGAAAGTGTGTCCACTATCCCATGCGGCTGCACCTTCTGCTGTGTAATGGCTGCTCTCTTTGGTCAGGTCCTCTGTTTGCGCCTACTTTTGCTTTTCAAGATGGCCACTAGAAATAACTAGAAGGGAAGAGCTGTGCTCTTCTTCGAAAGTTTGGGTAATCCCTTTACTGTGTCTTGTTTTCTCCCTGTCCCCCAAAACTGGGGCCAGAGACAAAGGAATGGACTGGGAAGCTCTGGAGCAGAATCACAGGAGTGGGAATTGCTCACTATTTTTCCTCTTTTGCGAGAGTTCTGTGGTCCTAACCCTTGCGAATGTGTAGGTGCTACTGTAATATATTTCAATAAATAAATAAGACAGCTAGGGAGCTGCACTGGCAAAATGAGACAGAAAAGAGGAAGAGAATAGTGAAAAGCAATGTCAGACAGAAAAGAGAGGTATTGAAGTTAGACTACAACCAACAACGTCCATTACAACAGAAGACAGGGCTTGGCAGGATTTACTTGCAGGGGCTGGACAGTAGGAAGAAATAGGAATCTCTGAACCAAACAGTGGCGGACCTCAACATTGGCAGAGCTTGGAATAAGACATTAGCAGCAATGTGACTACCTACATCCTGAATCCTATTTGTTAGTCCTAAGTAGAGTAAACTCAGTGAACTACCTGTTGAAAGGTGACTCAACGCATAGGTAAATCCCATTAATTTGAAGTGCCTACTCTACTCAGAACTACAAACAGGATTCTGGTCAATACTTTATTCAGGGAGGGGGTAATGACAGTGTAACAAAGCTATATTTAAAAATATATTCTAATAGCTTCATGTTAAATTATGCTAAAAATATTTTGGTGTAAGAAGTAATGTTGTCTAGTAACTTTTAAAAGTTATTTTAATTTTAAGGCATTTTAGAGGCATTTTGAGAATAATTTTATTCTGTTTCTGTATTAATCCTAAGGTTTTTCCACAAAAAAACAAAAAACAAAAAAGAAAACAACAAGAAATCAAGGAAAATCTAGTAATGTAAAGAATTCATGTGGGTATGTAATGTTAAGAGTAACAAACTGGAAGTGTGTGCATTGTGATGAGTTATACAAGGAATGACTTTTTAAAATTGACTTTCCAAGCTCAAAGTTTTGGACTACCACTTACTTGCTCCTGGTCCTCATTCCACTCTACAGAACCAGCTAAAGATACCAGGACTGGGCCCCCAAAATACAAAAATGCAATGCTGAGCTCAAAAACCACATATGTGTCTTGTTGTCCTAGGAACTAAAATTCATCAAAGTTGTATTATCAGGAACAACGATAACTTCATCATAGAAGTCACCAGTCTTGACGATATCCTGATATAGCTTCGACACAGAACTTCTCCCCCACTTTGGGGTGAGGGACATTTTTTTTCCAATATTCCCTGTACAAGAGTAATATTTCTTACAGAAAACAGACAGTTTCATAGTACCAAGCCCTGGATCATGTTTATCACATAGAGAAGGAGTCTCAACATTTCATCAGCTACCATGATAAGAGGCTTCAGAAACTCAGTCTATTGGTTAAATCAATGTTATTGTCATGAGACAGCATTATTTTTAAGAATTCTCCTCAGCTCTGCACATACGTGTCTTACAGCCAGAGGAAGGGGGCTCACTGGGAGCAACAGGGACTGCCTGGGGAATCTCAGTACTGTGGATATCAGTATCTCACCCTCCTTTCTTTCATTCCTCCCATATATCTCTTCTGAGGTGGAGAAAGTGTGGCAGGTGGGGCCCCATTTTGCAGCCCCAGAATACCACTGGGAAACTCCCAAGCCACCCAATGCTCCCAATTTTTTTAAAAAATGGCCTATTTTTTTCAGCCCAAATATGCCATCCTAACCTCAAGAAGGAAATTGTGTCCAAAACTGGCCTATTTTTCAGCCCAAATATGCCCTCCTAACCTCAAACCCTCAGGTAGGAAATTGTGTCCTTTTTTTGGTCCAAAACTGAAACGAGAAGTGATGTGTCACTTCAACTTACTTCAACTTACTTCAGTAGTAATGTTGTGACTTGTCTGCAAGGTGTCACACTGGGAAATGCCTTCTACTTCCTATGCTATTGTGATGCTGGAATGTCACCATGTGATACTGGAGATGTATATTCCAGCCTGTTATGATGTATATTCCATTAATTAATCTTTGCTGCCACCACCCACTGAATTCTGGACACTTGGACAGTACAGTGGGATGCTGTCCAGTACATGTCAATCCCTAATCTTAAGGATCTTCCTTTTCCCCCAGTCTATCTAGCGATGGCGTGGGAAAGAGAGAAACAGGGTCTTTTACAGAAAGTATTTATTAAAGGTATGCAGTTGAACAAGGCAAATTAACACACATGGGAAGCTCCCTCCTCCCAGGCACGCTTAGTTACAAGTAGTTACAAAAAGAACAGATATAAAAGCACAGATATATCCTTTAGATCAGCCAGCTCCAAAATAACAGAAAAGTCCCTAACGCGACTAGATAACTAGTTATAGCTACTCGCATTGGTTCACAGGCTTAGATGTTCTACGAGGAAGAAGCCAGGAGGCGAGGCTAGGCCTACAGCCTACTACTGGCACAGAACCCCCCTCCAGGAGGTTCCTGGGTTATTCTTCTTTGTTATCCCTTTGTTATCTCTCGGCCACATGGCCTCGCAAGAAGTTTTATAACTTCTCCTTGGAAGCATCTCGAAGCATCCCAAAGATGCTCACCTCTTACCTTTTGATTGGTCAGTGACCCTGTGACCTATGATGCTGACCCACACTAAAATGTAATCTAATCCCAACACCTCATTAACCCTTGGTTTACCTGAAGAGGGAAGTGTCCCCCTTTAGCTAAGTCTAGATAATGGGAAGCCCCATTATCACAGCTATTGTGCCACTATGGCAAGGATTTGGAGTCAAAAACTCTTAAAAGACAGCCTCTCTGTGTCTTTGTAAAGTAAGTATAAATTGCGGCAATTACACACATTTGTGTGTGTGTGTTGAACTATCCCTTCCTTTCTTTTGCTTACTTTTGTCTTTAGTAGAACTTTCTATAGTGCCTTCCCCTTTCTATAAGTTTTTCATGAGATTCACTGGTGGTTCACTGTCTCTCATTACTAATGTGTCTAATATTTTCCTCCTAAGTTTATATCTTGTCATTCTGCCTTTGTGATTGATTAAGTATTCATACTCCTCTTATCATGATTATTGGAAGTCTGTTTACTTGTGCTAGCTTACGAAATTCATTATTTTAATCTGCCATAATGAAAACCAATACTGAAAGTTTCTAAATAAATACATAATTTTTTTAAACAAAATCATAGCAATTTTAATCTTTTCAAAATGTTTTGAAAAAACATATTTGCACTTGGAAGTTCAAAGCTAAGTCCACTCAGTGTTCAAACAGCTTAGTGTTAAAACAAAACAGCATATTTGTTATAAGTGTTTACAATTTTGAGGAGGGAACATTTTCAAGATCTTTCCGATGTGCTGTTTCCCTGATGCACAAATCAAAGTTACCTCTCTTTGATAAGATTAATTCAAATTGGATGCTTTGCATAGATCTTATTTTTCCTCTTTTTTGTAATTGTTTTTGTTCTTATTTGGCAAAGCTCTCATGCAGAAGTATCTCAGCAAAGCTGACAGCACAATTAATTGACTCCCTTAATCTCACAATCTTTTTAATGTGATGTTCTTCACTTTAGTTGGCAATCACTTTTTTCTGCTCACCATGATGCATTTTAAAGTTGTTTATTTCCTTAAGGCATTGACCGTAGCACAGTAGCTGAGCTCTTACGTGGGAGCAAGATGATTTAGCTCCTGGTTTGCTCACTTTAAAAGAATCAGGTAAAAGTAACTGGAAAGGCTTTCTCTGCTGAGACCCTGGAGCCCAGTTGGAAAATATTGGGCTAGATGAACAACTGATATAAGACAGCTTCATAGAATCATAGAATCATAGAGTTGGAAGAGACCCCAGGGGCCATCCAGTCCAACCCCTTGCCATGCAGGAACCCACCTCAAAGCATTCCCAACCGATGGCCATCCTACCTCTACTTAAGAATCTCCAAAGAAGGAGACTCCACCACACTCCAAGGCTGTATATTCCACTGTCGAACAGCTCTGACCATCAGGAAGTTCTTCCTGAGGTTTAAGTGGAATCTCCTTTCCTGCAGCTTGAATCCATTGCTCCTTGTCCTCGTCTCCGGAGCAGCAGAAAACAAGTTCACTCCCTTCTTGACATGACATCCCTTCAAATATTTAAATATGGCTATCATGTCCCCTCTTTACCTTCTCTTCTGCAGACTAAACATCCCCAGCTCCCTAAGCCACTCCTCATAGGGAGGACCCTTCCTCTGGTCCTTATGCTAGTAACTCAGTACACCCAGATCACAGCTTGTGCAGAAAAAACAGTAAAGAAGTATGACCTGCCAAATGGGCATAGGATCATGGATTCCAGAAAAGAGGTGCCAAGCTCCCTCCGAAATGATCTGCCACAATTGAATCCCTCCTAGGTAGTTGAACCTCCATAGGCATTATCAGTCAGAAGCATGCCCTCCAACATCACACAGCTGAAAACTGACACATATGAAGCCAAGCAACATCAGAGTATGGTCAAGAGGATAAACATTATTAACAAAGAAGAACATATAACGTAGAAGAAGGTGCAGCAGCAGTTTGCTCTTCGTGAGCCTACCGGGAAGCCAACCAAAAGGAAACTGGGTGAGAGCCCCTTTCTTCTCTCCCCTGCTGAGTTAATGGAATGCATATTACTTCTCCACTTTAAACTCAGGCCATTTCTGCACTAGACCGTTATAGTGCTATTATTCCCCTTTGAACATCCTATGGAATCCTGGGGTTTACAGTTTAGGAAGGGCTCCTCCCTAAACTGCAAATGCCAGGATTCCATAGGACGTTGAAAATGGAATAATAGCACTATAACAGTCTAGTGCAGAAATGGCCACAATCTGCAGCAACTGAAGGAAGCTGATGACAAATGGGAAAGTGGGAGCAGGAGAGCCAAACAGAGTTATTTTTTTTAAAAAAGCAGCTGAAAAGATGGGGCGAGGATTAATTGGGACTGTCTTTGCCAAACTAAGACAGTTGGAGGGTATGGAAGTGTAGTAGGCAGCAGAACTGGTGAGTGTGGGGCTTGCAGAAATGGCAATGCTGGCTGGGAACTATGGTCCAAAAAAAAGTAATGTTTCCAGGCTCTTGGTGACTGTGGGACATGCCGAGTCCACCTCTCTTCCCTGTCTTGGCAGTGAAACAGCAAAACTGTCCTCAGAAAAGTGGAAAGATTTGAACTCAATTTGCAGCAGCTGAAAGAACCTGGGGATAAAAGGGGAAAGAAACCAGGACATCTCAAAAAGTGGGACAATGAAGGATTAATTGGGACAATTGAAGGGTATGTGAAAGGGAGGAGGACTTTCACCAATGGCACCTCTCCCATCTCAGTTTTACAGTCCATTCTTCCACCTCAGGGAGACCCTTTGTTATTGTTAACTGCCATCAGCTCAACCTCAGCTTAGGGCAACCTATAGAAGAGAGACCTTTAAGCCACTCTATCATCAACCGCCCTGATCAGATCTTGGGAGATTCAGGGCCGTGGCTTCCTTGATTGAGTTTCTCCACCTGTAATGCAGTCTTCCTCTTTTCTTACTGCCTTCCACCATACCAAGCATTATTGTTTTTGCTAGTGAGTCATGTCTTCTCATGATATGGTCAAAGTATGACAGCTTCAGTTTAGTCATCTTGGTTTCTAGGGTGAGTCCAGGTTCCATCTTGAATACTGTGTCCAGTTCTGGGCACCCCAATTCAAGAGAGATATTGACAAGCTGGAGCAAGTCCAGAGGAGGGCAACCAAAATGGTGAGAGGCCTGGAAACCATGCCCTATGAGGATAGACTTAGAGAGCTGGGGATGTTTAGTCTACAGAAGAGAAGGTTAAGAGGGGACATGATAGCCAGGTTTAAATATTTGAAGGGGTGCCACGTAGAGGAAGGAGAGGGCTTGTTTTCTGCTGCTCCAGAGACCAGGACAAGGAGCAATGGATTCAAGCTGCAGGAAAGGAGATTCCACCTGAACCTCAGGAAGAACTTCCTGACAGTCAGGGCTGTCTGGCAGTGGAATATGCTGCCTTGGAGTGTAGTGGTGTCTCCTTCCTTGGAAGTTTTTAAGCAGAGGCTTGATGGCCATCTGTCGGGAGTGCTTTGAGGGTGTTCCTGCATGGCAGGGGGTTGGACTGGATGGCCCCTGGGGTCTCTTCCAACTCTATATTTCTATGATTCTATGATTCATTTGGTCTAAGACTCATTCATTTGTCTTTTTAGCAGTCCAGCATATACAGGAGACTCTTACTCTACCACAAATGCTGGCTACAGGCCTGGCAAACCTTTCTGCTGCTCCTCTGAGATGGTTTGGAAGGCTGAGGGTCATGGATAAGGATTATTCAGTGCCATTCTGTCCTGCCCAAGGTAGGGGAGAGGCCCTTTAATTTTGTTCACTGTCCTCCTCAATGATAGGGGCACATTATACATCTAGAAAAGTAAAGCAAAATATCTTTAATTGATTTTAAAGTGGGGAAAGCAACTGGGACATTGAGGCAGGGGCATCTTTAGATACTTTGTGCCCGTTGAGTTGCTGAACATTTTATCATCCTCCTGACATTCTAAACTGAATGTCATAAATATACAAGTGAGCATATACCTCCTTGACAGAAGCAGTTATTACAAGCAACAACTGTGAGAACATTTTACATGTTTCTGTAATAAACCAATCTCTCCCTGTTAAATATTAATGCACCATCTCTCTGTGTTACCTATTATGTCATCAGTCACGTCAGTTGCTGAGGAAGGTCAGCAATAACAAGATAACAAGATTGTCTTTTTTTTCCGACAAAACAAAAAACTGAAAGCATACCCCAAGCTGTACCGTTTATAGTGAATAATAAAACCGCCAGGAAGAGAAACACTATTTATTAGCATAACTGATATACAAGGAGGGGGAGAAAATCATAAATAGAATGCTTTCCTGCCTTAAATTTGTTTATCTCGTTTATAAATATTTCAGACACATGCCATATATTTTCAGCCACAAAAGAAAAGAAAAAAAGAAAAAAGGCGGGACAAACAGATATGGTAGAAATGATATTGAGTGGCCTTTCCTGACCATTGATCCTTGGAGAGTGCTAATGCTCTGTGGATTCTCAGAACACTGTTCAGTGACCAGGCACATGGTTTCCATGGAGAAGGTTCTAGCATCAATTCCCACCAAAAGAATATGAGCTGGATGAGATGAAAGGCTTACCTAGTCCAGCACCCTCCCCAGACACTGGCCAGCCAGTTGCCCATGGACTGTCAACTGATAGGACATGGGTTGAATGCAACTACACCATTCTGCATGAGCTCCACAGCAACTGGTCTTTAAAGGCCCACTGGAGATGATACGAATGCTCAAGGTGAGAGCCATTCTGACTAACAGGCAGTGACAGCCACACCAATGATAAAGTTGTCTAAGTTGGTAACTGTCAGTGCATCAATGGGTCCCTCAATTCCACTGTGCATTGTATGAAATGTTTCTTTGTATCTATCCTGAATCTCCCACTGTTCAGCTTCAGGGGATGATCCTGAGTTCTAAGATTAACAGAAAGGCCCCCATCATCCATAAATTTATCTATATGTCTACCTTTACTCATCTTGCCTCTAAGCTGAGCAATCCCAAACAACCCCAGATTTTCAGAGACCCTTTCCACAACCTACCTTATCCCGGCAGCATCCCGTAGAGATCCCAGCAGTGGCCCTGCTGGGAGGGGAGCATGATGGGAGCGCTCTCCTCCGTACCGGCTGTCTCCATGATCCAGGAAGTGCAATGGCCCCATCTCTTCCCACCACATTGATGGGAAAACCCATCAATGATTTACTCTGTGATTGCCCAGCCTGGGGATGGGAGAAGGAAAGGACCACAACGAGGTCATGCATAACCGTCATCGTGGTCCTGTCCTTTTCTCGTCCCCATTGCGGGACAACAACATCCTGTGAAAAGGGCCAGAGACAAGTGGGAGAAATATCCTTTCTGAGAAGCTGCTGCCTATTACTATAGAAATCTAGACTGTTACTCACTCTGGCTAAGGCTAGTGGGAAGTGGAGTCCAATATCTAGAGGGTCATCATTTCCTCAACCCTTCAGAAGGATGATACTGAGTAAAATTGACAAGACGTTTGTCTCAGAACCCTTTCACATTGCACAGCTATGTCAATCTGATGCCACTTTAACTGCCATGACGACATCCAGCGAAATCCTATGATTTGCAGTTTGATGACGCACTAAAGCTCTCTGGCAGAGACTTCTAAATACCTAATGAAACTACAAATCCCAGAATTCCATAGAAAGGTAAGCCATGGCAGAATGGAATAACAGTGCTGTAATTGTGTGAATGAGACCTATGAGGAAGGCGATTTCCCTTGTTAATCAGGAGCAGATGATGGTAAAGACATCTCTACTCTTTTGTGGCCCTGGAAAGCCACTGCCAGGGTAAACCATAGAGAGCTAGAGGGACGAGGGATCTGACTTGGTGTGCAGCACCTTCTTAGGTTACATAGTTTGCATGTATGAGGTCCCCCCAGGCTCAATCACTGGCACTTCTATATAGGAAAAAGAAAATAAACCTGCCTAAAAAACATCTTTATCAGTCAGCATATGTAGGAAGAGAAGGGAAGGGAAGGAAAGGGAAGGACCACAGTTGGGCACTATTAAGAAACATATCTGGGGTAGCTGTGTAGGCCATGCAGCAAAATACAGCAAACTCCAAAATCCACAAAGCAGTGAAAGCTTTCTTGGTCAACCAAAATACAGAAAATACATCATGCAAACTTTGGAAGTTTCACTGGCTCCTTCATTGAGCAAAGATGTTAGAAATCATACAGGAGAAGGAAAGTGACAACATTATTCAGTGCCATTCAGTGACAGAATGGCACTGAATAATCCCTATCCATGACTCTCAGCCTTCCAAACCATCTCAGAGGAGGAGCATAAAAGGTTGCCTATATTTTATCTCAGATGCTCCTTCACTTTTCAGTTAAGGTGGTCTAGAAGGATCTCAGTGCAGGCAGAGGCCTCTCCCCTTCTTGGCCACACGTGGGGACCAGAGACAAAGCACAATAAAAGAGAGGTAATAAAATTTCATATCCATTAGCTTCAGCAATGTAACTTCCATTGAGACCCGGACATCTCTGCCCCATGCAAGGCTAGCTGTCCCCCTCTTTAGGCATAAAACATTGAATTTCTCAAGAAGTCTCTGTCCTGTTCCATTTGGAAAAAACTTTTGAGGGCTGTACAGATAACACTTGCCAATTATAGTCCAAATGAAAGAGTTGGAGACAAAAACCTCAGAGTTTAGCTCCATTCCATTACTTCCCTGTTGTTCAAGGGTTCTCTGTTGCAGTTAAATTTGGTATCTTCAAATCCAGGAAATATATTCAGGGGTAGCTGTGTTGGCCTTGCAGCAAAATACAACAAACCCTGAATCCACAAAACAATGATACCTTTATTGGGACAACTTAAAAGCATGAAATGCATACTGCAAGGAGAGGCTGATGCATTTCTATGAAGAACTTCCCTTCCTCATGAAGGAGATGCAAAACAAAAACAAAAACATGGCAGTGCATGATAGCCATTTAAATGAAGTACATGGATGAATCTACCAATTCTCTAAACCATAAATTTGTCCATAGTTTGAACAAACGTAGCAACAAACTGATGTAAGGTTAAAACAAATATTATAATCTGGAAAAGTAAGAAGGTATTCATAAATACCTTAGAAACCTTGCCAAATGAGTAAAAACAAAATATGAAATAAAGATTTTTGAAACACTGGATCACTGCCTATCATATGTAGAAGAAAGGAGGACCAAGACTGACTGCTCCAAGGACAGGACTTATTAAAAATATTCAGCAATGGCAGCTGAATGAGTCTAAATCCTGAAAAAGATATCCAAGGTGGTGAGCCGTATTCTCAAAAAAGATTTGGCATCTTGTGTAGTTCCTTTAAAACTTGGACTAAAACTCGGAATGCATTCACTGCCTTACTGATGTAGAAACCACCAGATACCACTGACAATGAGTAGCTGATATGTTTCTGGAGATTGTTTCCGTTTTTCGTGGGCTACAAAGGAAATCTAAAAAAGAAACAGGACAATGTGGGACAACTCTTTACAAAAAATACAATGCACGCATGTACAAGCACCATGAATTTGGGCAGAATGTCCACTTCGTTCATGCTTTTCCTTTTTGTCAAGTAACCTAACCATTGGAAAGTGTTACACGCAACAATGAAAAGAGAAATCAGAATCATCAATGGGTGAGTGGAAAGGAAAGACCATGGATATGATAGAGACGGAGAAACTTTCCAGTTTGATAAAAGGAAATTCTACAGCTGCTTGAGCGAGAATAGAGTAAAATAATGAAATAGGTTAAAAATTAAGAGAGATGAATATACAAGGGAAGAGCTAAGGATGGGGAGAACTTTAAGAAAAGTTAGAAATGTGCATATATATTGTAGGTAACGTAATACATGACGGGTGACATAAAAGAAGATTTTATATAAAGTAGGTTTGGATAAAAGTTTAAGAAATAGTATATATCTTGGGGGAAATGCAAAATATGGAATGAAAGGGAATTAGTGGGGAGGGGGCTAAAATATAAAGGTAGTATAAAATGTAAACAAGATGAGATGTAAGAAACTGTGTGTAATTTTTATTATTTGGATTTTACAACAAAAAAATTTTTTTTAAAGTATTTTGATGAATAGTTGATGGGGAAAGATCTCTGACTGAGAGGTGAGCTGCTGCCAGGAAGACTGGATAAGAATTTCATTGCATTCATTTTTTAAAGAACTTTTTAAAATTAACAAAGTTCTTTGTGAATTTAAAGAACTTGAAATTCAACACATGCAAATGTGAGGGGAAGCCAAACTGTAGATTTCCTCATCAAAGCAGAGGCCTTTGAATGATTAGGCCCTCTTCGCACCTTACTTTTTTCACAGTGCCATCCCATGGGGATTGTGCGAAAAGCCTCTTGCGAGAGGGAATCGCATCCCCTGCATTTCCCTCTGCACCGACTCTGTACTGGATGGAAGAAAGCTCAATAGCTCTGCCCCTTCCTTCCGCAGCACAGTCGGGTACTTTCCCAGGCTGCGCTGGGGGAGAAAGCATGGCCATCGCGCTTCCTGAGGTTCCACATGCCAGGTAAGTGCGGGAGGGACATGGGAGGAATGCACAATCGTGGGTCATTTTTGGCAAAGAGCCAAAAATGATATAATCTGAGATTGCTGCAGGATCGCTACGGGAGCACTGCACAATCACGAGAATGTCACGTGGAACCAACCTTGCGATTCCACGTCACTCCTGTGGCCATTTCGCATTCAAAATCACGTGCGAAAAGGGCCTTAGTTCTGACCCTCATTCTCTGTATATTCAGCCATGTTGTAAATGCCAAATTAAGAGTTGCTGGCCCTTTTTTCCCCTAGAAGATTCCTCATCTTTAACTGTTAGAGGGCAAGCAAATACAACATGGTCCTCTCTGTGCTAGGAATACCTGTACCTATTAAATTCAGCAAGTGAAGATGAATGTGAATTTTGGTAAGAACTTTCCAAAGTTTTCAGATTTGCAAAGAGATGGAAAGAATTGGTGATTTTTTTAAAAAAGGCATGGGAGTCAGTAATGCAGATAGCAAATATCTGTCTAGAAAGTCCACCCAGATGAAGACATGATGCAGCCCTAAGCCATGTCATGCTCAAGGGGCCATAGAGAGTTACTAGAAGTGTGCATTCTGTAGATATTTTTTAAATTAGGTATATTTTTTAATGTAGAGGTGGCTTAATATTTGCAGGCCTAAACTGTAGTTTGTCTGTAAAGCCATTTCTGTACAAGAGGGGAGGAGCAGTTCACTTGTGTGTCAAGAGCGGTGTTTTTATACTCTGATTTGGAAACTGAATTCAGAAATTCAGAAACTGTGCTGTCTGCACTCCCTTATTTACATTGTACTATCGTGGAGAACAGCAGTTGCTGCATCTGCAACACCAATTCCCTAGCCACTCCCATTCCCCTCCCTCACCCCACCCTGCCATTGCTGATTGGTCTATTTCTTAAAAAACACACAAATATTTTAAATGCATTTCTGCATTGCTAACATGCATTTGTGCATAGGTATATATGTTCTTTGATATGTGGAACAAAACACATCTTAACGGTCCATTACCAGATCCATTCTCTTCCTGCTGTTCATTTAACACAGGAAGACAATAATGACAGCAGCCTGTCCTTCGATGGGTAGAGAGAGATAGGGACAGAAATGATGGAAGAGACAGCCTGGGAATGCCCACAGCTGGCCACTTCTGTGATGTGAATCGATGCTACGCTTCTGCATGTAGTCGAAAACTGAAGCAGAACCGGTTTGGGAGATTTCCATTGGAGTTTTTCTGTTTTTCACATATAGCGGTTTCACATCGCAGTGAACTGTTCTAGGAGCTGAAAACATGCAGAACCACGAGGAAAACTACAGTGCTAAAACAGTAAAATGTACAGACAGGAGGGTAAGAATTTGATGCTGCTACGATGTATCGACCTTGTGCGGAAATGGACTAAACCTGGCATTGCAGAAAGTATGGCTGGCAGACAAAAAAGAAATAGAAAGCTCCATGTTGCTGCTTGCATTTTGAAGAATGTTCACAAAGAAATGTGCAGCCCCGCCTCAGATACAACACACAACCACCCTGGAGTTTGTTACTGTGAATAGTGTCTTTTCATCAGCAACCAAAATCCTTTCTCCAGTGTCTTATCCTCATTCAACTGATCCCAGTGCCTCCAAAAACGAAGGAAGGAAGGAAGGAAGGAAGGAAGGAAGGAAGGAAGGAAGGAAGGAAGGAAGGAAGGACGGAAGGAAGGAAGGAAGGAAGGAAGGAAGGAAAACCAGTTCTGAGTGGGTAGGATATTTGCAGCTCAGGCTCTCGGCATGCAGTAGTCAGGAAGCAGGAAGATCTCTCATTGTGCCAGACTCCTCTCTTACTAAATCACACCTTCCCACATAGAAAGCATCCGCGGTCATGTTCTACATTCTGGCATACAAAAATTTAGTATAACATGACACACCACTCTGAAATGATCAGTCAAGTTGAGCAGCCTTCAGTGCTGAGTGGCACTTGTGTTACGTTACCTGGCTTAATGAGGAAACAGTGTATTAATCAGCACAGAAGAGCAACCTTTATTAAGGCAATTAGAATGTACTAAAGTGCTGCACGAGCCCCAAAGGCAAAAACACACACATACAAAGAGAGGACACAAATGATTCCACCACAGCCCCTGCAAGGGGAAGCTCTTTTTCTATAGCCCTGGGAATTTCACAAACAATGCTGCTTCTTGTGAAACATTGATCAGGTGGAAAGGGTTGCATGTACACAACATTGGCATGAATTCCACTGAAAAACCATCACTGCTGACACTCAAACAAAGAAATGTACAAGAGGAGTATGATTATTTTGCCCAAACAGTGGCTTTAAGCCAGAATTAATTAACATGCACAGAAATATATGTGGAAGGTAACTGTTGTTTATCTCCATTCGCCAAGCTGCACTGTTGCAAAAAAAAAAAAAAGAGAGAGAGAGAGAGAGAGAGAGTACAAACATCCCAAACAGTTGGCTTTGAGTCACTTGTGTGATTGCTTTTGGCAAAGGATTCGCACAAGTGTAAAGAGAATGGAGGAAACAGATAGTAAACACCAATGCTTACATTTCATTCTTTACTTAGATTCCTACCTTCCGCATTCTGAGTGTTCCAAGTGGATTAACTAAGCTCTTGCAATGATTTTATGAGCCATGCATTCACATTCTGCATCATAACCCCAGAGAAAATGAAAACACTGAAGGATTTTTTTTCCAGCAGAATCTACAAGCTGAATTTTTTTTTCCAATAACAGTTAACAATTTTATCCCATAATAATATTCCATTCTTCTATGCACAAGTGAGTCTGTTAACCTGCTATTCAGAAAGCCAAACTGGATGATAGCATGGTCTGAAATCACAATCCCCGGCATACCTGCTCAGACATAAGACCAAGGTCATTTCTGCATTAGAGTGTTATAGCACTATTATTCCTCAAAGACCTCTCCCTAAACTGCAAACCCCAAGATTCCATAGGATGTTGAAAGTGGAATAATAGCACCATAACACTCTAGTGCGGAAATGACCCTATTGAATTCAATGTGGCTTATTCCCAACAAACTTTTACAGGATTGCAGCCTGCATTTGGAGAGTTGGTCACTCTCCACCCCCTGCCACACAATGCTCCATACTCCCTTGGAAAAGCAGCAATGGTAATCAGTAATGGGGATATCCCACACCTTAAGACTGTGGTTCCCTCAACAGTTATCTGGGTTGACACATAATGATAAACCATGACCATGCTGGGAGATGTTGCTTTTTAGGTTACCACATCCAATGGCTATGACTGCTGGTGAATCATGAACATTTCAATCTGTGTTTCTAAGCTGTGGACCATGGTTGGTTAAAAACAGCAGTGGGAGTTTCCAGTCTTGTCCTTTTAGCCACATTGCAGGAGAAGAAGAAAGAGAGAAGCACATGACCTCAAAGCAAATCCAAGTATGCTAAGCCATCGTTTAGCATGATGTCTGACTGCAGACGCAATCAGTATAACATGAGAAGGCAACTGCATGCATGTCTATGCTGATGTAACTCCTATTTAGTTCAATGGAACTTATTCCAAGGAAGTGTTCATAAAATTCACAGTTGGAAGAGTGCTGATTGCTATCTATGCAGTGCAAGCAGATGTGAGATGACAGCTGGAGCAGGAATGGCAGCTGACCCTGTCCTTTCCAAAGCTAACTTGGCCATGGATGTGATACAAAGCTGCACAAAGACTAAAGGGCAAGGACAGATTACATCTGGAGCAGGGGAGGAAAGAGAGGATCTGAGAAAGAACTTCAAGGAAAGCAGCACAACGAAGCAAGAGTCCAGAAGAAGCCAGTGTAGAGACTGTACTTCGTGATTTGGAGACCATTCCCTTTACAAAGGAAACTCACCATAACCAATCCACTTGTTTCTTGGACCAGGGGATTCTGGGTGTCAAGGTCCAAAAAAGTAATTGCTCTAAGCTCTGGCGGTCATTTCATTAATTTTGTTTGCTTTAAGCCTTTCACCTAAGAGAGGTTTGGTTTGCGTGGCAAATAAAAGTAGAGCAAGTTGGCTGTCTGGAGAGCAACAAAAGAAGTTGACTCTCCTTGCTTTTGCATTATCATTTTTTCAGCCATCCTGGCTTTTCACACAGAGAAACATGCGGTAGACCAGTGCTCACCAGCAAGAAAAACAGCCTGTGAAGAAGCTACAACTTACAATTGCTTCCTCTTTAGTTCCCTGGCGGGTTTATTGTTTCTTGCAAAAGAAAGGAGGGAAGGGAGGGGGACAGAGAGAGAGAAAGATTGCATCCAGATAAAAACCATGGAACCATGGAAGGGTAGTGGTCAAAATGGATCTGGCAACTCCTCTAAACAATGGCATTCAGTCCCCTCTCCAGCTGAAGTCTGTCCTCAGCAACATTAGGTTCCAAGCTCTATTAATAGCTTAATGCATAATAAATAACACATTATTCAGAATAACTTGTACATTCATAGTTGGTGCAATCGTTACAAGCTGCTGGCACCAGCGTACCCTTGATTGCAAGTGACACCTCAAAGCCTTTCCAAGGAAAAATTATTCTACAATGTTTGAAAACAAGAGCCACATCTGCCTGGTGCACGCTCATCTATGCTTTGCAGGAATCACTGAGCAACATAAAAGAGTTTCCTGTTGGATGCTGGAAAAGACCATTTATGAAGCTATGGAGCTGGTAGTGGCAGACTGTGTCTGGCCCACACTCTCTCAGTCTCCATTTTCCAGATATTTTGGCTAGGGGCGCTGGATACAGTTGTCCAACAAATTCAGAGGCCACAAGATTGGAGGAAGCTGACTTAGTTCAACAACTTGCACTCTACCAGCTTTGACTAAGGCCCTTTCTGCACTACACTGTTATAGCGCTATTATTCCACTGTCAACATCCTATGGAATCCAGGAGATTGCCGTTTAGGGAGGGGCCTTTAGAATTCTCATCCAGAGAGCAATTTGGCCTCAGGAAACTACAAAGCCCAGAATTCCACAGGATGATGAAAGTGGAATAATAGCATTATAACAGTGAAGTGCACAAAGGCCCACAGTGCTTTCTGGCCATGCAGATCTGCTAAATCCAGCTACGTGGGAATACTTAACGTTCCAGTGGGTAAAAAAAGGGCATTCATTAGTAACTGGCCCAGGACGATGGGTGCTGATAATAGCCCTTTCTCTCTATTCATCCCTACAAAAGAGCAGGGATAGATCCAGGGATGACTCTGACCCAATACTGAGCAGACATTAGGATTCTCTTCAAATAATGTTGGGCTAGGGAGACAGACCTTACTTGAAAACAGCGTTACACTTAACATTCTCAAGTTAATGCAAATAATTAAGATCTTTCAACACAGGTCCCAAACTGCAGCCTTCTACAATCAGTCTCCTACATCTAAGTGAACCATGATAAATCTGTTAAATGAACAGAAAATAGATGATACATGACTGAATTTAGCTGATGCCTGCAACAGAGTATCATTAGAGTATTCAAAGTTCATAAACCTGAAGCTAATCCTTCCAATAGAGATAGTGAGGAAAAGCAAAGGGATTGCTCGGCTCTGTACTTCTGTTTCTATTTCTGAAGTGAAGCTGCTGTTTGCCAAACAAGATCCAAAGCACACGGAATTCAGAAGCTACTGTGCACCAACAGGGACTCCAGTGGGATGGCAGGAGAACTGTTTTTCCCATCCTACCTTATGTTGGTCAAAACTTATCCAGATTCACATTCCAGCAATAGGTGGGACCAAAGCACAAAGTAACTGAAGTTACAAATGTGCCTCTTACCACTGCTCTGTGTGTGAAAACACTGTCAATATGCAAAGATATATCTGTCCAGGCTTTTCCCCTCACCAGTTTGGGGAAACTGGTGTTTTCCAGATAGCAGCCTAAATATGCTAAAGGCACCAGATCCTGTCTGATCTTGGAAGCTAAACTGGGTCACCCATGGTTAATACTTGGATGGGAGACTGCCAATAAATACTAGGTGTTGGAGGCTACATTTTAGAGAAAGAAACTGTAGCAAAACCACCTCTGAGTATTCCTTGCCTATGAAAACTCTATGAAATTCATGGGGTTGGCATTACTGTTAACTAGAAGGCACACACACACACAAATACTATTCTTTCTCTGTAAGAATAGTATTTTTTGAAAAATAATATCAATAAACTGAAGGGGGAGTGATATGGAGGCATGGCCCAGAGAGAGCCAGGAATCCAGACTGAAAGGCCTAAGAAGACCTTACTTGCCCCAGTGGTGGGAAGTTCCCCAATCAATGTGCAGTACGTCAGTTCAAAGGAAAATGTGGCAAGCCATCTTCATGGGCTCTGTAGTTTATGGGCCATAACTCCACAAATACACTAACTCATGCATGCATGCATACGTTTGTGTTTTGCTATCTTAGTAGATTTTGGGAAATCTACTTTTTTGGACCACAACTGGTCACATTAGCTGAGAAACTGCAGTCCACAAAAGGAACCTTCCCAGGCTTTCCAGTGTGGTAATCACAGACTATTTTGGCATCCCCACTGTAGAATGAAGACCTTCACCAAAGACTGGAAATACAGATGTTCTGATCTGCACTAGCTTAAAAAGGAGGAGAGGCTCCTTACTTTTCCTTTCATTTGAATATGACTTTCACATGAAACAAAAGCAAGCCAGAGAGGACAAGTACCTATGCAAAGGAGATAGTCCCAACAATGACACTGATCAATTACTTTGCTTCTCCTTTCCTACTGTTTGGCTATTCCCATGGGGATACAAGGGGAGGAGTGTCTATTCCTCTGTTATCAAGAGAGTGCGGTGTAAATCTTTGCAATGAAAGAGCATCACTTGTCTCCAACCTGTAATTTTCCTTTGTGTCTTCTGATGAATGGTGAAAGGTTCAAGGGCTATTTTGAAACAATCAGCTTGGGATTTTCTTAAGAGTTAACCTTCTACTTATTATGCTGAGCATTTACAAAGATGTAGGCGTAAAAAAACCCCTAACTTTATTTATGGTTAAGCCAATGGACTACAGATATCAAGTGTTATAATGATCAGCATAGAAATTAGATCCAGAAAGCTAAGCTACAAGATCAGAAGAATCCCACGGTTTTGTTCTTGCTAGATTATTGTACCACTTCAGACTACAAGCATGGTTTTAATTAAGTAATTATTTTCAATTTTTTCCCAAGAAATAATATAAGTAGAGCAAACAATATACATTTAAAGTTAAATTAAAAGACATGTTCTAACCAAAACAAGATAGACTCAGCTCCATAGATTCAGCAGTCCATAAGGAAGCTCATCATTTATGATTGCAGGTGAAATAGTCCTATTTTCAACCCAGTATAAAGAGAGGTACTTTTGAGGTAGAGGGGGGAAGTATCTCGAAAGCAAACTACAAATGTACACATGTGCACACAACCACACACACACATACACATCACCACCACTATCACCACAGTTAGTTAGCAGCCCCACCTCACCAAGCTATGATGAATCCAAACATAAGAAATATATGATGATTGAGTGACAGAACACATACTTCCCATATAGAAGGTCCTAGCTTCTGTTTAAAATGATCAGGTAGCAAAGGAAAATAAAGTTCTCTCTGTTAGAGACCCAGATGGCCACTGCCCGTCATAGTAGACAAGACTGATCTAGATTGGAGTGAGGAAAATTCAGTCTGTGGGCTGCATGTGGCCCCAACCTCTTTCATTGACCTTCAAGCCCCACCAGGACTTCCCCTTGACCCTTCAAAGTAATTTTAGGCAATTTTGTTTTGCCTTAAAATCTGCCCAGAACACTTCAAAATGCTGCAGTGTACTTTTTTGTACATCCATAATCTCACAATCCCTCCCAAAGAGACAAAAAAAAAAAAAAGCCAGAACACAAACCAGGGGTGATGTGAGTTTCTGTGTTGCATATTGAATCATTTGGGGGAGAATAATAAAGAAAGATTTTCAGAAGACCTTGCTAGAGCTAAGTAAGACGCTAGTTTGGTTGTTTGAGACCCTCAGGGTGACAGAGATGATCATTGAGGACCATTTAGAGTGAAAATGGTGAGATTATCAATGGGCAGTACCTATAAAGTGGGAAGTCAATATGCTGAGTGAGTATAGGAGCAGTGAGATTGCTCTGAGAAGGAAGTAGCTTGATGAGCTGAACCATTTTGTGTGGTTGGGACATTATCTTTTCCCCTTTCTGAGGACAGTTTTGCTGTTCTACTGCCAAAACCCCTGGGGAAGTGAGGTTCAACAGTATCCCACAGTCACCCAAAGCTTGGAGACATTACTGTTTTGAACTACAGCTCTCAGATGGCATGGCCACTTTTTCAAGCCTTACAGTCACCAGTTGTGATAGATGGCAGCTCAAAGGTCAATGAGCAATTGATTGTGCCAGAACCAAAATCAGTGATAAACCAAACTACCTTGCCAACACCCCCACCAGCTGAAAGACAAGGAGTTGTTGCAGCCTGTGCCAGAGGGAGAAGCACTTGCAATGATTTAGAGGAATTAGATCCACCTTTGTCCCCCCGCTATTCCCAATCATGGAGGAGACAAAAATGAGCAGCTCAGAGAGAAGCTGTTTCTGTGAGATTGAAAAAAAATAGAACAATGATAAGTAATACTGTTTCCATCAGCTATATAAATCTGTTGGCATAGCTTGCTGTTTGCTTGTAGCAAATCACTACTCAAGCCCTCATGACCCTTGTGTTCCAGCTCTCTTGGCCCCTTTTGGATGGATCTTCAGCATTGTGGACATTTTGGATTTGACCTTGACTTTGACTTGGTTCTGCGCTTCTACTGATTGTTTGCTTTGGACACTCCCCGCTGCTTCCTCTTCTTGGGCAAGTACTATCGCCTTCCTTCCCTTGCTGGCAGAGAGGCACAGGCTGGGAGTTGAACTCTGACACCAGTGGCGCTACCTACTATACTTCATGCACAAATCACATTATGCAAAGCCAGGGGTAGCCCAAGACTGTGTGAGGCAAATGCATTTTACTGCCTGTGATGAAGGAGGCTTCCATCCAATCCACATTTTAAATATAGAAATTTTACATATAGCATTTCAGTCTTATTTCAGCAGTGATAATAAGGCAGCACCTGCCACCAAACCTTCAAATATCAAGCTAACTTAAAAGGTGCAGGGCAGACCGTATAGGATATGTACACATCACACACACAGACACACACCATTCAGTCCTCCAACATCTGACCACCAGCGCCAAGCATCTTCTGCCTGAGGCCAGTGATAAACCAGGATCTGCACGAAGCAGTCATGGGCCGGTCACATTATGGTGGCACAGCTGTGACATGGTATCAACGGTTATGCATGCACAGACTTTCTTGGAAAGGTGTTGCTCCACAGCTGTACATTGTGGTTGGATTCCAACAGTTCTTTTACCATTACACTCTTCTTTCTTATGCATCGTCATATGCCACTGCATTAAAGATTTATATTGCCATTCCATCTATAGGAAAAGCAGGTCAAGGCCCAGATGTATTAAGGGTTACCAGCCAAGATGGTATGCATTATGCATCTCCACAAATAAAACATGTTTGTTAGAGATTAAGCTACTGGAGCCTCCCCCATTTAGTTCAAGTTCAAGTCTTTTAGCCCCAGCTCACAGTAAACACACATAATTCAGATCATATATTTTAAATTAGCAAGCCAGTGCACAAAACTCCTATTGGTTCAATCTGTATGCAGATCCCTGGGTTCCAGGTAGATTTCTGCCATAAAGGAATGGTAAAAACAGCTAATAAATATTACAAGAATGCAAATGCACACATGCGTGCGTGCATGCATGTGCGCGCGTGCACGCACACACACACGCACACACGCACAATTCGTCACAGATCCTTCAGCATGTTAGGTTCCAGATATATTTCTGCCACAGAGGAATGGCAAAAAACCAGCTAATTATTGCAAACCACCACACACACATGGGGGGTAGAGGGGAAATTAGCTATGGTTAGAAACAGAGTACAATAAACAATTGTGGGATAGCTCTGGTGCATTCCAAATAGCCAGGCTCATAGGACAAGCAAGCCTCCTCAATCAATACATGCTTGGAGCCAAGCCTACCACAAAACAGTGGCCTCAGCAACCACCCCCGCCACGATCTTGATGTTGGCAACTAACCACCGATGGGCCTGTTTATACATGAAGGCAGCCACCTAGAACACGCTGCTGGTAAGCAACTTTACTCCATTAAGATCAGCCTTGCTTGCTCAAACAGCCCCTCTGTCCCCTGTTTTCATTAAAGCACTATTAAGTTGGCTGCAGTAAACAAAGGCAACGTAAGAACTCTGAAACTGTTTCCAGTTAAAAACCTGCAAACACTTTGCAAATCCATTTAGTTATCTTCTGGGAAGTCATCCTTTCATCTACCTGAGCAAAATGAGCATTTCCTCTTAATTAGCCTACCATGTACAATATGGGTATGGGGAAGCTGAACAGCATGTTAGGTGTGAAAGTTGGTGCTCTGTAACTTGCGATAGAATTAATACTTGATAATCATTAACTGTGATATTAATTGGCATTTTAGACACCCAGGGCTCATCAAACAACCTTGCTTTAGAATTGTTTGTTCTGCCTGGTACATGTCTGCGGTCAGTATGTGCAAAGAGAAAGACACTGCTAATGTCTAAGGCCATTTCTGCACTGGGCTTTTATGGCGCAATGATTCCACTTGCAACCTCCTATGGAATCCTGGGGTTTGCAGTTTTGGGAGGGGCCAGCCAGCCCCTCCTGAAACTGCAAACCCCAGGATTCCATAGGAGGTTGCAAGTGGAATCATCGCGCTATAACAGTCCAGTGTGGAAATAGTCTAAGATACCTTTGAGAATGACCCAGGATGTTGACAGGGTCATGGAGACTCAAGAGGTTAGGAGTCAGATAGAATGTAACACATGTACAAATTGTAACTTTGCTGACACTGATCCATGAATCTTTTCTTTCATGTCAGCATTCTTTAATATAAACATGAAAATGGTATAAGGGAAGCCTGAAAGAATACAATCATCTTTCCTTATCACTATTGTCAGTAGTGACATTTGGATGGATTTTTTGGCCAAAGTCACTTCGTCTGTGTCTGTCTGTCTGTCTTTCCTTCTCTTTTCTACCTTCCTACCTTGTGTTTGGGGGTTCAAGTCAGCTCTGTGTCCACTTGGAAATATGGTGAAGATGTGGTTTATTTATCCACCCTAACAAGCAGACTTAATTAATTAATAGGCCACCCTTCTCCCAACATAAAACCTAAGACAGGGCATAGCCCAGACTAAAAGAAAGCACAGCTAAAACACAATGATTATTCTTGTTGTTGTCGTCGTGTGCCTTCATTTCTGACTTATGGTGACCTCTAAGGTGAACCTCTCACAGGGTTTTCTTGGCAAATCTGTTCAGAGAGAGTTTGGCTATTTCCGCACAAGACTATTATAGCGAAATTATTCCACTTTCAACATCCTATGGAATCCTGGAGTTTGGGCAGGCAGTAAATAAAAGAGCTTTACTTCAGCAAAACGGTAATGAACAGATAAGGCAGGCAATAAATCAAAGAGCTTTCTGCAGCAAAGAGATTCCCTGGCAGTTACGTCACAGCCCGGCAAAACAGCAGTCAGTCCACGTACCCCAGAGTTGGTCTTTAAGCAAGAGAGACGACGCTCCAGCAGGTCGGGCAGCGTTCCAGGAGGGGAGGCAAGGGTCCATGCTAGCCCAGCAGGTACACCCAAAATGGACGGTTGTGAGCCGACAAAGACCCAAGGCTGAGTGAGTGCCTTCTGTAGGCAGGCAACTCCCCCAGGTGCTATCTCAGCTGGAGCCTGATTGCTTGGCGTTTTTTACTTAAACGCTCTGACCTTCTGAGTGCACTCTTTTGCTCCCAATGCTGCTGGTAAGTAGACACCTGTTCTGGAATCTCACTGTCTGACTCTTCTGGCTGGGCTGGGTCTGAGGCAGCCCCTGGCACTGGAGCCAAGCACTCTGTGGCCGGGGTGGGCTCTGCTGGTGCAGCAGGCTCCATGGCTTTGAAGTCCTCTGGTTCAGACTCAGAGCTTGAGTCCTGGAGTGCCAGGGTCCTGACAGGATGTTGAAAGTGGAATAATCGTGCTATAACAGTCTCGTGCATAAATGGTGCCTCCCTCTGAACCTGAGAGAGTGTGACTTGCTCAAGGTCACCCAATGGGTTTCCATGGCCAAGTAGAGGCTCAAACCCTGGTCTCTGGAGTCACAGTCCAATGTTCAAACCACTATACCACACTACCTCTCATTATGATGATCATAGAAAAGAAGAGATTTTTAAAGAAAATATTAAATAAACGATTCTATCAAAAATTGCACTAATATAAAATAGTTTTAAGGATGTAAAATGTAGTTGTAACAAACGTTATATAAATATAGGCTGGAATTTTGGGAGGGGGGCACAATGCTGTTATAAAACCAGTTGCACAAATGGTTGCAGTTTCTCATAGGCTGAATATGTGTCGTTCCCCAGCACAGCCAATCATTTCTCGAGTGCACACGCAGCGTTCTCCTTCACTTTTGACTTGAAAGGCATGGAGCTCAGTTGGTCAGCCCAAACTGCAGCAGCTCTTGTGCAAATTGAACAAATTGAACAAATGTGGGATCCAGTAGTAATTAAGCCGGTGCGTATTTATGCTGGGCTAGAAGTCCATAAGATCTTGACCACAATTTGCTGAGTAGTTTAGTCAAGGGCAGTAATCTGATTTCTTTTAGAAATGTTGGATGGCAACTTCCAAAATCTCCCAACCAGCTACACATGTGAAGAGAACCAGTCTGGGAAAGCCTGATCAATAGAATCTGATTCTGGCAAGCAGAAATAATCTGCAGGCTCTTCAAATGTTCCCAGGTACAGAGAGAAAGGTTCCAATTGTCTGGTATCCATTCTGGTAAACGTAAACTACTCAAGACCTTTTTGATATAGGGCAGGGCAGAAATATTTTAATAAACAAATCAGTCATTCCAATTTGCTCCAATTTCTGGTCACAGTAAAAACTGGCAGTAGACTGAACAACTTATTTTAAAGTGGCTGGGGATGGGATGTTGCACATTAAATAGGCACATTGGGGTGAGAACCCATGGTCTTGAGTGTTAAATGTGAAGCAGGGCAAAATTTTGCAAGCCCTACCCACTCCGCTTCTAGCTTCACACATGAATGGAATGCAGATCCTGACAGCTTTCATCCTTGGTGATGTGAACCTCAACAGGTATTTTAAAAAAAATCTTCATGGTCAGATTCAGTAGGTACATTAGAGATGACTGTGTTGAGCCTGCTGGCTAGGTGTCTGTTAAAAACAACAAGGCTTGGAGGTAGGAGGAGATAGCACTACTTTAGTGCCATGAACATGGTTGGATATGCAGGGATTCAAACCCAAGCTTCAAAGAGTTAAGCATTCAAATCACTTTGCCTAGATGGGTGAATATCTCTGTTTGCTCCCCCCCCCACTTCTCAATAGTTTAAATCAGGTTATTCCTGCTCCCATTCATGAAGAAATTTGAGAATTTCAGGGGGAAAAAGATCCAAACAAAATTATAATCTGTCTTTAACAAGGAACCTTATGGTGGTTTCCATTAGGTTTCCATTAGGGGTGGTGAATCTTCATTGGTGGTTTCTCTGTCAATGGAGTGGTGAATCAACTCTGGGTTTTAATCCAAATTTTAAAGGGCTATGGAGGCCTCACCAGCATTGGTACCATCAACTGCCATTGGTCCTACTCCTTATTGTTCACAATCTTGTCTTCATCCTCATCCCTCTCTGGCTTTGCCTTGCCACATCTTGCAACCAAGTCTGAGCTGGTATGTGCACGCATTCCATTAGTACCATTTTATTCCATCATGCTCATCTAGCCAGTGCCTCAGGAGTATAAATACGAGAACTTGTTCTACCAGGAGCACTTAACTAGCATTAACAAATATTTCAGCATGTTATATTTTGTTAATTAAAAGAGCTGAGGGGGAAAGCCAGCCCTAATGGTTAAGCTTGCTTCCCAGTAACAATACCCTTCAGTGTTAAAAGCTATGATTAGAAAGCAATAGTGCATTTGCAAAAACATGTTCCTTGCAAGGATGAACCACTTGAACAGTTAACTACTTGCCTAGAGCAAAGTACCTAGGTATCATTAGGACTCACAAAGCAAAGATTAGCTGTTCAAAGTGGAGAATTCCCCCTTCTCTGTTTCCTTTCAGACACTTTATAGGGACATTTTTATGTGCCTGTTTGCCTCATATGTGCCCTTTTTGTTCAGTTTTTCCTTAATATAATGCCATTTTGTAGGGGTTATTTTCCTCACTGACACCCACATTTTTATGTGCACTTCCTCCTAATATATACAGTTTTGTACACATTTATTTTTTGGTTCCAAGAAGTGCATCAAAAATGCTGAAACATGCAAATAACAATGTTCTGGTTTGCATATTGATCCAGCAAGGGAAAACTGGGTAAGCTCTTATCAAATTGCAAATTAAAAAAAAAAAAGTCTCCCCACTTCTGTACTGCTTGAAACTCACTGCTTGTCTTCAACCCCAAAGGACAAAGAGTCAAGTATTACATTCCTTAGAACACTATCATTTATTTTAACCAAACAGAAATTGACCATCTGAGAAAAATAAACAAAACAGTAATTCTTCTGTTGGGAAGAAGGAAATATCACCCAAAGGAACCACCGAAAAGCATGTCTTGTTTGCTCAGAAGAGGAGGACACAAGGCAGCATACAAGAGACTCACAAAGCAATTCTGTCAAATCTGTCTTAGCAAAAATTGATGAAAATGTCTGATAGGGATGCTAGAAAGGATGAAGAAATTGCTGCCCAAACAATCCATGCCAGTTAATCAGAGCGATAAAAAAAAATAAGAAAAACTTCACCTGCAGTGAAGACAGATAAAGCAAACACCAAACAAAAAGGCAAAGCACCAGCAGCAATAAAAATAGTAATGAGAAATGTTTGCCCTGAAAACACAAGAGATTTGGATTACAATAAAAAGAGAGAGGGGATGAGAGAGGGACAGGTGTCTCTTCTAATCCTCCTTTATTACCTGGGTTCAGGGCCTATGATGTCTTCCACAGGGCTGTTTTTCCATCACCCAATAAGGACACCCAATATGAGTAAACAATGGTTATTACCACTCACAATGCACAGCTATACAATCTGGCTCCAGCATGCCCACTTCTGCAATTTTCTGACCGGCACAATCCCCTGCCAATTCCCAGCTCAAAATAGGGCATTTCTCCCTCTCCAGATATAGTTTTCCTTTTGCTTCTTCCAATCCTTGCTTTTTACCAAAACCTAAGTGACTTCTTTTAACAGCATATCATATGAAATTTTATTAAGCCATCAGTGGGGAGAGGGAGAGAACAGAACAGTTAGATTGCCAGTACTTGTCCCTGAATCACAGTTCATCCCTTCTTAAATATCTATGGATCTGCAAGCTATTTTGAATATGCCCAAACCAAAAGTGTATTTGCATGCCTGCTGAGAACAGATAGCAAATGTTGCTGTTAAATTTGGCCTGTTCTATTCCCATTCCCCAAATTCCTGAATGCCATGATCTACATCAATTAATGGCCAGTTTTATATACTATTACAAAACCAGAGGGGAAAAAAACATACACATGCATGACCCATTACTACATTTAAAATAAGAGTGCCACCAATGTTTCAAAAGGCTTTTTAATAAGCCACTTACTGACCTTCCACCATAAATATGAACAGGAGATGGAACAACTGCCTGAATGTCATTATACAGAGTGCAAAATAAAATGATTAACTCTGGGCAAGAAGCCTTTTCAAGCAAACCTTGGGCAGCACCTGCCCTTAAGCTCCAAAGCAATGAACATTCATTCCCCAATGGGATGGATTTTTGTGCTTACAGCAGAATAATGAAATGAGAGTCTTTCATAAACCAGGACCACCAGGTATTAACTCGACAACAAAATTTAAAACATTATGAAGGCTCTGGAATTGCCTAGTCACTTCCTCTTGCTTATTGATTGGATGAGCTGATCCATTCCCTGGCTTGTTAGCAATTATTTAGCTACTACTTTTCTAGTGGCCACACCTATCTGGGTGTTAAGGAGGACCTTCTGAATAACCCCTACTCCAAGATCACACAGATCAGGTGGCTTCAAAGAGGAGGTTATACCCCAAATCTGAGTCCCACAGCCTTAAGTGGCAAGCTTTCAGAATCCTATCAATGCCATCAAGATGTCTCACGAATGCTCATTGAGCTAGTGTGTCTTTTCCCTGCACAGCAGGCAAACCAAGCAATCTAATTGTTGGAAAATGCTTCCCAGCCAAGAATTCTACACTGCGCCAGGGGTTGGGTAATTGGCTTTTAGGGTGGTGTCTTAATTTGGTCTTAAATAGGGTCTTCACAGATAAACTATCAGTTGTCAGGCCCGGTATGGGGGGGTCTAAGGGGTTGGCGAGTACCTATGGCACCCTTCAGTGTAGGATAAAGCCTATCCTTGAGGGGGGCCCTGGGCTCACCCTACTCGTCCTGCACCGGGGGGATGGGCTTTCGGGGCTCACCTCACAGAAAAGGGCCGGCCAAAGTCTTAATCCACCTTCAGCGGTTGGCTTTGGAGCCTGGTATCTTGCCCCTGGCCAGGGAAGATGGTCGGGATGTGACCCTTGCCCTAGTCTGTACATGCAGTTGACCCCCCCTTCTTTTTCAGGTCAGAAGTTCAAGTTCCAGTTCAAGTTCATGTAAGTTCAAGTTCATTTCCCCCTGATGTTAATTAGGCATATTAATAAATTGCCCTAGTCAACCCAAGTCCTGTGTGTGATCTCTTCTGTTCATGGGTTGGGTGGCAAAAACTTCTCCCTCTCTTCTTCTCTTGCTCTTCCCTTTCCATCAAGATGGTGAGTGCAGGCTCTGCTGAGCTGCTACTCTTCCTGAAACTTTCTGTAATTAGTCAGGGTTTAGGCACTGCATATTTATATGTGTGAGTGTACAATGAGCCCACCATATTCATGAGCTCAGAATCTGCAAATTTCATCCACCAAGGATTCAAATATACACACTACTGTACATTTTAATCCACAGTGGGGAGTGTGCTAGTCACTTGCTTCTGCATCCAAGGTGATGCAGTTCATTCACAAAGCAAAAGCAGTCAGGGGGCATCAGTTTTAATAACTAAATAAGCCTTACCTCACTATGCTTTGCAATGGAGGCAGCAGCAAGCCCCAAATGCTGGGTGAGCCACATTCTTCAGGCTCCCTCACCTCCAGGGAGCCCAGCTGGCATTCTCCCCCAAGGCAGGGAGGCCTGAAGAATGCAGCACACTTAGGTTGCCACTGCCTCTGCTGCTACCCTACACCCTTTTTAATATAGGTTTGCTGCATAAGCCCCACCTTGCGAGGCTTTGTGATATCTCTGCAAGACTCACGAGGCTGACATGAACATACAGGATTTTTTGGTATCTGTGAGGAGTCCTGGAACCAATCCTTTGCAGATATCAAGGACCAACGCTACCTTTATGTGTAATTAGTAAAGTTTTTAGCTATGAAGTTTGTGTACTGACTGTTTGCTTTACTTTACTAAAACAATCAGAGAGACCCCAAAAATTCAGCGCTTCCTCTTGTGAACTCTGGTAAAGTAGACTGAGTCTTAATTGAACCAGTCTTCACTCTTGGGAATCTAATTCTAATCCAACACTGAGGCCATTTCCGCATGAGTCTGTTATAGCGCAATGGTTCCACTTTCAACCTCCTCTGGAATCCTGGGGTTCTGGCCGGCCCCTCCCAAAACTGCGAACCCCAGGATTCCAGAGGAGGTTGAAAGTAGAATCATCGCGCTATAACAGACTCATGTGGAAATGGCCTGATTTGCTTTAACGCAGAAGCAAGGAACTTGCAGTTCTCTAGCTGCCGTTGAACTGAAGTACTCATGATCCTTCATTATTAGCTACACTGATTTGGGCTCATGAGGACTACAGTCCAACAACACTTGGTGAACCACATGTCCTGATCCCAGCTTGAAGGAAGCCATGAGAGATCAATCACTATGAAACTGAGATAATTTTCGTTTATGGAGCTGCCTTTAAGTTCTGATTAGGTTATGCTGCTCAAAATGAATTCTCAACTCAGAATTCTTTAATTCCAAGTATTTGTCTTTTGCACCTCAAAAAGGCTGGCATATCTAAAGTCTCTACTTAAACAAAGCGGTTTGCAGAACCCACTTCAATCCCAAGCCTGGGGCAGGACTGGGGAATTTGTGGCCCTTCGGATGTCATTGGAGCATACTTGCCTTCTCCCTCAATGATAGTCATGCTGGCCAGGCCAGCAACATCAAGAAAGTAACCTTTCTGGACTTGAAAGTTACCCCACAGTGACACGATTTTGTGTTGTGTGCCTTTAAGTAGTTTCTGATTTATGGTGACATTATCACTGAGTTTTCTTGGCAAGGGTTCTTCAGGGGAGGTTGCCTTTGTCATCTTCTGAGGCTGAGAATGTGTGACTTGCCCAGAGTCACCTGATGAGTTTCCATGGCCAAGCAGGAATTCAAACCCTGGTCTCCAGAGCCATAGATCAACATTCAAACCACTACACCATGCAGGCTCTCAAAACTATTTTACACAGTATAAAATCATCAACTCTGCTCCACCAGGAACATGTCCTAATCTTCTTGCCAAAGAATATGGCACAACTTATGTAATATTTGTGCATTTTTGTGCATTTTTCTTCTAGATACATCTTTTTGTAAATTTTTTTTTTTAAAATCAAACAGCTGCACAGCACCATTTGGAGGAAAAGGAATACCACTGCTCTGTTTGCATAATACAGTGTGCCCTTTGTATATGGGGGTTCCATTTCAGGAACCCCCATGTAAACCAAAAAAAAAGTGAGCATTATGTTTCATTGTAGACAATAGACACAATGTGCGTGGGCCTGTGGTTGTGTAGGTGCGTACCCATCACGTCCATTGACTACAATGGGAATGACGCTTTGCATTGTCAGGGTTGGCAGGATCTGGCTCCTCTGAGTGCAATCAGTGCTGCAAGGCTTCGCTGCAGCAGAGGGTCCCAGTGAAGCAGAAAGAATTCCAGAGGCTCATTAAGTAAGACTTAGAGGCAGAATTTATTTTTTTTAATGGAATATTTTTATTAAAGATTTAATAACATAAAAAACAGAGTGGATATACACTGCCAACTGATATATCCCACTCCCCACACACTTCCATGCTTATATTCTCCAGTTGAATCTGCTTTGTTTCCATTAACAAAAGAGAAGAACTGTTCCATTTCCGTTTACAAAAAATAGTTTCTTATACCTTTATGTTTTTATCCAATCCAAAACTCCTTTCCATTCCCTTTCCAAGTTCTGGATAGATTTATCTTTCAAAGAGAATGCTAATTTTTCTGTCTCTACCATATCCAGAACTTTTAATTTCCACTCTCCAAAGTCAATATCTTTCTTTTCGTTCCAATATTGTGCCTATATCAACCTTGCAGCTGTTATCAAGTATAACAATATCTTCTGGTGAGTTCTTATTTCCCTTTGTTGCACTAACATGTTTAACAAATAAAATTCCAGTATCATTTCAAAATTCACTTTACAAATTCTTTGAATTTCATCATGTATCCCCTTCCAGAATTTTTTTGCCCTCTTGCAAGTCCACCACATATGAAAGAAGGACTCAATCTTTTCATCACACTTTCGACACTTTGCATTCTCATTTTTAATTATTTTTTGTAATTTTTCTGGGGTCATATACCATCTATGAAGCATTTTATAAAAATTTTCTCTTAAATTTAAGTTTGGTGTAAATTTTATATCAATTTTCCATGCTTTCTCCCAAGCTTCTAATTTAATTGGATGTCCCACATTCTGAGCCCATCTGACCACCGTATCTTTAACTACATCTGGTTCCATTTCTCTTTTCAACTATAGTTTATAAAATTTAGAAATTCTCTTCTTTTGATTTGACTTCATCAGTAAATCTAACTCATTCTCTTTTCTCTCACATCCATACAGTTTTTGATCCATTTTAAATCTTTCTTTGAGTTGTTGCCATGGAAACCAGTTTAACTCAAGTCTTTAATTCTTCTACTGTATGCATTCTTGGTTTAACGCCCTCCCATTACAATATATCTTGATATGTTAGCAAATTTCCTTGTTTTGTTGGGGCAATTTTATACGCTTCTTGTGGTGAAGTCCATATTGCAAGTTTTGTATAATATTTCCGCTTTACTTGTAGCTAAAGCTTTAACAGTGTCTTCTGGATGCAATGATTATCAAACTCTTTATTCACCACTAATCCATCATAGCATAAGTATCCATGCCATCCAAATCTATTATTTATTTCTTCCAATTCTTTCATAGTTGTGCTCTCTAGTTCAGAGGTTCTCAACCTGTGGGTCGCAACCCCTTTGGGGGTCGAACGACCCTTTCACAAGGGTCGCCTAAGACCATCAGAAAACACATATTTCCAATGGTCTTAGGAACCGAGACGCCGCTCCTCTATCCATCTCCAGGCAGGTCCACCCACATGCAGATATGCCCACATATGTATCAGCCTTCCCTGTGGAATTTCAGCCTGCCGTGCAGTTCTTAAAGGAAGCCAGACCAGTGTGGAGGCGGGTCAGGATGTGGCAAGAGGCAGAAAGTCTAGTCTGGCCCCATCTCACGCAGCACCACCAAGGCCTCGTCCGGCCTGCTCCCTCTCCCCTCCGTGCAGCTCACTGTGGCTGGCAGCTGAGCTGCTTCTTCTGCCAGCCTCTGATGCCATCAGCAGGTGCCGATGGCCTGGGTGGGCAGCTCGGGGAGGCCGCTGTAGGAGCGATGCCCAAGCCAAGGAAGGGAGGGGACCGCGTCGCATTGGCATACAAGAGCCCCCCCTCTGAAGGACTGAGCCTTCAGCATTAACAGGAGGCCTCGGACCAGGTGGAGGAACAGCACCCTTCCGCTTCTCCCTGCCGCCGGACCGGCCCTCTCTTTCCGTGTTTCGGGCTGAGCTCCACCTCCGGGACTGAGGAGGCACAGCCCACCCGGCACCATGTGGCAGAGATGGTGAGGCTCAGGCAGAGTCCTCCAGCCGCCCCCTCTTCCTCTCCCTTCCCTTTGCTCTGTGCCTCAAGAGTGACCCAGCTGGGCCCCATGGCCACCGAGGTGACGGGGCCCAGCGCCTGGCTGCCTTCGTCTCCTGCCCGAAGGGACTTCTACTGGCTCCGCTCTTTCATAGCAGGAGGTAAATACAGAGCAGCCTTATGTGCCGCAAAGGGGGTGGCAATTGTTGGCCAGGCACAGTCGCTGCAGGGATTGGCTGGCTGCCTTTCTGCCTTTCCCACAGAGACTGAGCAGTGACCCCATGTTGGACCTGGCTTTGGATGCCATGCTCTCTCCTTCCATTGATGGGAATGTTAAATAGAGGACTTTTGCATGCCGGGCTTGTGTGGCACCAGCTGCCTGGAGATCCCATTATGCACTCGGTGTAGGCTTTGGTATGCACTTGCAAGGTAGATCTTGATTCCATTAAAGTAGACGAAGCTTAAAGACACGTGGCTTTTTGCTTCTTCATGGTTCAACTGAGGGCCGAGGCAAGGCTTGCTTCCTAAAGTAGAAACCTTGGCCATTTCTGCACTAGACTGTTGTTATATTGCTATTATTCCACTTTCAACATCCTATAGAGAATGAATGAAAGACTGCATTTGGTGAGATTTATAAAAATGTATTGAGGTAGCAGACATTTTTTCAGTGATTTACAAGCTCTGTAGTGTAGAGAGCTGCATATTTGGAAGAAGCAAGAGCCTCCTGAAGATTGTCTGGTTGCTGAAACAGAGTTTTCAGAAGAGTGGCCCTGTAACACTGTGTATTGTTTAGCCCACAAGACTTGGTGTTGTTTTCACTTGCCTAGAAACTGTTAAGTTTTTCACACTTTGGAGGAGAGATTAAGAAATTCAGAAATCCTTTTCATAGATTAGGGGATTTTTCGGCATTAGGAAGGTTGAGAACCACTGCTGTAGTTGAATCCAATCTTTGATCCAATCTAAACAGCATGCATAATAATAAAATTTCAATGATGGTAGATCAAATCCTCCTCTCTTAGAGGCAGAATTTATTGCCTCACTCTGAGATAAAGGCTCTTGGTAAAACATTCGAACAGCAATTAAGCAGTATGAATAACAAGAGATAACAAAAGATAAAAATGGGCAGCATCTCCCCCTTACAGCAAGTAAACTGTCAGCAGCAGGACAGGTCCAGCTAAGCAATTCTAACTGGCAGCTGGTCAAGACAAACACCAGCCTTTTTATGCTCCTCTGTCACCCTGAAACAAGTAGGGTGACCCAATCAGTGCTCTGGCCTTCTCTAGTACACAAGTCATAGCCTAAACGATCCTGCTGGCCTTGCACCTGTTTGTCTGCCCACATTGCCTCTTCCTCTGCAGTCCACTCAGAGGAAACCTTGCGTGCCCGGCAATAACCTTGTCATGCGTGATCTCACATTCATGTATCCAGATGTCACGCCAGCAGAGGGCACACTGTATTCAAGAACATTCTGTTTGCGTATCCAGGAAGTACAAAGTAGGCTGGACTTACATTAATATGTAAAACCAACCAATTTATCCCCCAGACCTTCTTGGCCCATCTGCAACCAGCTAAGTTCCAACTGGGACTGAAAGGCAGAAATGGGAGGAAATCCAGCCTGGACAGTGGGACAAAGCCTGTCCCATGCAAGTTTACACACACTACAGTCTGAATCTGGTGTCCCTTGCCTCATTTCCAAGGAGCTGTGAAAATCTGGAAATAAGGAGAAGCACATCAAACCACCTACACTCTATCATGGCAGACAGGTGCATACCCTTCTGACATCCTGATTCACACCTGCCTGGGTCTAGACTAAAGCTATTACTAAATTCACACTGACCTGGATCTAAGCTAAAGCTATTACCACATGCACAGCAGCTTGCTAACAATGATCAAACAGGAAGCCTACAAGTCTTTCATTTTGACCAACTGTAGCATAACAGTGCAATTTTATATGTGTCAGTGTTCATCAGTAAGCCCCATTGAGTTCAGTGGGATTTATTCCCAGTTGACTGTGCATAAGATTGCAGCCTCAGGCAATCATGGATTTGACCTTTTAAAAATAGGTACTTCAAAAACTATGCAGCTAAAACGTTTTAATGGGAGGGAAAAGTTCCAATTAGATTGGGCTATAAATTGGCTGAAACAAGGTCCAAGCTCCTGGGGGGATTGATTGATTTATCTAAGGAAGACACTACCATTCATGACATCTTTGGCACTAGCACCAATTCCCCATGCACCCAATTAAGCATTTATTTTTTTCTGAAGAGAGCTGCATTTTGAGACATGGTTTCTTAACATCCCATTTTAAGGAAATACCCTTGCTTCTTCCACATTCATTGTTATGCCATTTCCAGCACAGTCTCTCTAGGATAGGGCTCGGGTACACAAGACCTTCAATATATCATTGAACTCAGTTCCCAGCACTCCTAGGAAGCCTGTTACTGTGATCTGGTGATTGTACTTCAGCTTAGCTACTGCTTGCCATATACAACCATAGAACTCTCAGGGATCTTCTATGAAAATGTTTGCATGTGGTGAGAATCATCTCACCCTATAATAAAGAGTTTGTGGCATCTGCAAAACTAACACATTTGCCTTAACTTGAATATTCATGGATGACATCCACCTCCTCAAATGCTGAGGCAAATCTGTCAGTTTTAAAGGTGTCGCAAATTTCTTAAAGATAAATCCAATTAATCAGTCACAACCAGAGTAGACTCATTGAATCAACAAGATTTAAGTCAAACTTTATTTTACGGTCCATAGACCAAACATAGCAAACCACCCAATTGTACGTTACAGAGGAAATGCACCTACTAAAAATTGAATATATAAATAAGATTGACTATAAACAGGATATAAAAGCATAAAATAAGACATAAATGTATAAAATAGTATAGAAATACATGAAGTAAATTAAAATCATAGACAATATGAATTAATTGATAAAATATAAATATGTGTTCATTAATTCCATCTCATTAAAACAATAGAATTGGATTGATCTTAAAGTGTATTACCAGTATCCCAACATAGTTTTGATACTTCTCTCTCTCTGATCTTAACAGCTGATGACAGAAATTTAGCAACTGATAAAAAAAGGCTAAGTTAAAGATCTTGCAAACTACAGACCAATATGATTGCTGTCCATAGTGGGTAAACTTTATGCTCACTTTCCTTCTTCCAAATTAACCCTCTTTCCAGAGCAGAACAATATTCTTTCCAAGGCTCAAGCAGCTTTTAGAGAAAAACCATTCTACACTACAAATGATCACCAAGATTTAAGTTTGACTTAACACGTCCCATTCATTCATTGGGTCTATTCTAGACTGGACTGATGATTGGATTTGAGGGACAATAATGGTTGCAGCACCCTAGCAAGGGGCCCAGGGTCCCCATGCCCAAATTATAGGGCAGCAGACTGACTTTTAATGAAACAAAATATTTCAGAATGAAGAGGTGTGGTTGGGAGAAGACCAGTTCCTACATTTCAGTGTGCTTGATATTGGCAAGAGAGATTTTGGGAACTTGGGGTTAGAATGACTGTAAATAAGTCAGGTGCACCAAAAATGTTACAGAAGTAATTTGCCAGGAAAAATATGTAGGTTATTTCCATATAATAATAGAACTAACAGCCACCCAGTGATATGGTTTAGTAGGGCAGATAAGAGAAGTACTTCTTTGCACAACACCCAATTAACTTACAAAATTCAGTTTTGCAAGTCGTGGTGATAACCATTAGCTTAGATGCTTTCTTTAAAAATGGAGGAGGTAGCCTTACAGAAAATAGACTTCTTAAATAAAGGGAGTTGAGCAGAGTCTTTATTCTTCAAGGGTTACATCACTACAGAGCGAATGCTGAGGAAAGATGACAATGGAAGGCTTTTCCCTTGATGCTGTTTCTGAGCATCCTAGGGACACCTGGCATGCTTGAGTTGTGGCTAGGTTCACCTTGACAGAGTCTTCTGGGACCACCATCTGCCCCCACTGCTGCTGCAGCCTACCCAGCCCCAAATCAGGCCGGGTGCTCCTATCCCCTTGAAAGATATCTGCAGCATTGGTGTCAGCAATGATTTCTTATCAGATCTAGGCCCTTTCCACACCAGGCAATTAGAACGGAGCAGTGCGTCCTCTCACGGAGGTAATCTGCACCTTGGAGCGGACTAGGAGCGGACTACTTACTGGAGATCTGCACCTCAGTCTGCTCCAAAACGACCCCAAGTGGTCCTCCAGCATGTTTTCTAAAGATCGCAAAAAACAGGTCTTTATTTTCCTGGAATGCACCATTGCATTCCTGCTCCCTTGTGCAGATTCGCAGGCTCGCACCAATGCGAGCCTGCGATCTGCAGAGGGTGGACTTTAGGCATGGTGAGCTTCAGCGGTTGGTCGGGGCCCACAAGGAACTGGAAGCCGCCATTTTGGAAGCCAGAAGCTGCCATTTTGGAAGATGGAAGGCGCCGTTTTGGAAGCCGGAGCAGTGCGGATCTAAAGACCTTGCACTGCTCCAATTCACCCTGGACCAAGGAGGAGCCCTGCAGAAGGGCTTCAGGCACAGTCCACATTGCTTCAGACCCCAGAAGAAGTGGTAGGTAATGGCACGGAGTGATTCCCTTGCCTCATGCAGAAAAGGCCCTAGTTACTTGTGAATAAACAATTTCCTCAATAATTAATTTATAAGTACATTACATTAAAACTGTTACTTAAGAAGAATAACTTCCTTTCTTTTGTGGAACAATGATAGCTTTTAGTTACTTTTTTGTAATTACAAAGAGCAGTCTCAGTAAACCAGGTCTCGGAAATCATGATGCCCTTCAGAAGCAAGTCACACCAGCCGAGGCCACCATAAGCCACAGTGAGCCAATGGTGAGGACAGCTCAGAGCTGCTGTTGAACAACATCTGTAGAGCCACATGACTTCACCATTCCACTAAAATGTAAAGGGAGGATATCACACAGTTCAAGCACTCCCTTCTGCCTTTTTGTGGGCATTGAGGTAAGAATGAGACAGACAGAAGAAGAATGCATTCTGTATCACTGGCCAGGACTGAGTTGGAGGAACTCTTCTCTGTATCCCACAAGTTGCAGAAATATACAGCAGTAGCATATATACCCGGCATTGCCCAGGATTTTACTTTCTCATAGGTAATACTTGTTAGAAAGATTTGAGATCCTGTGTCTCTAATTCTCCAAACTATCTTGTCTAGTACCTGTAACTTTCTCCTATATCCCCCAATCGAATCTGTATTCAGAATTATTAACATACAGAGGTGGGTTCCTGAGGGTATACACTGCCCTTCTCCTTGCTGCTAGGCCTCATCTCCATAGCAACCAGTCTGAGGCCCAAGAGCTTCTGTGGCTGAGAATTCCAAAGGCCCCTCCCTAAACTGCAAACCCCAGGATTCCATAGAATCTTCTCAGGCAGCCAATCATATGAGGTCTTCTCCTCATACAGCCAATCATATGAGGTCTTCTCGCCTGACACAGACAAACAAACAAACTTTGACTTTTATATATTAGTAGATGGAGATGTGGGTGAGAGCCTTTCCTGTTGTGGCACCACAATTGTGGAATGTCTTCCCCTTGAAGGCTGACTGACCTGGACTTCATTCTGACACCAATTTAAAATGTGGCTTGCATTAAAGCCTTTGAGACTGAATTATTTCAGCCAGGTCTGTACACATACATGATTTAAAACCATTTTAATTTTCAAATTGTTAAATTGCCTATTTTTTTTCTTTGAATGTTTACATTATTTTTACTGTTAAAATTCTAAATTGTTTAAGCTGGTTTTATTGCAAGCCACTCCTAGATCTTCTGATATAGGATGGGATATAAATACTGTAATAAAATAAGTAATGTAATAAAAATAAGTAATGTTTTCTAGTTACTTTCAAAAATTACTCTTAAAAACCATTTTTACAGGCATTGTTCACAGGCATTTTTCACATTTTATGCCATTCTCTTTTCAATCCTAAGGTGTTTTCCCCCCACAAAGGAGTAATGGAAAAGTATTGAGCAATGTTAACAAAGCAATAGGTTACTGGTTTCATTACTGTAATGAGTAACAGCAATGGGTTATTTTTTAAGTCCTGCAAAAGGTAACAGAACAAATTCCTTTTTAAAAGTGATTTCCCAAGAAATTAATTTTACAGCCTTATACCCTTGGACTGATTTTCTTCCTCTGCACTCTCTCATATTTCTTTGGCTTTGTATGACTTCAATTCAGGTTTTTTTTTTCCTTCAGACAACCCTGAAACACCAAAGGCAATTACAAAGCCGTTTAACTAATGAGAGCTAACTAATTAGTTTGCTACCTGCTGCTTCCATCAGATACCGGTTCCTTGTCCACTGATATATAAACACTTAGCATCTGTCCATTCCCCACCAAGGAAAATGGAGAACTCCCTACACTAGTACAGTTTTTGAAGCAGCCCTTTAACACCTATCAATCTTGTAAATGTCAAGATTATGGGCAAATATGCTGCTTTATTTAGATATATTGCTCTTCTCTCCTTGCATCCCCAGCAGTGGGCAGTTCTCCTCCAGGGCTACAAATTACCACCTAATAGGGTGATGTCCAAGCATAATTAAATAGAGGAGACAAGTGGGAGCTGGAAAGGGCATCCTTGATTAGTGAGGTCAAGTTATCACAGAAAACCAAAGAGAGCCCACCACACGCAAGGAGCAAATCCCTTTCCCAAGATACAGATCATTCCAGTATGAGCAGTTGCCATTGGCTTCGGTTAACACAAAGCAATAGAAAATCCACCTGGTGAAGCAGAAGTGTATTAACTTAAAATTCTACAGCAATGCTGGTGCATCAGCAGAATCCAGTCCAGACTGCAATGACTTTATCGGGCACCCTCAGGACAAGAACACATCACAAAGACTGGCTCCTTACAGTGTTTCCCTCAATGCACTGTCCTATTAGCAATTCAACACTGGTCACTGAAAATACAGCACCAGGTGCTTAGGGCTCAATTTCTTGACAACATATCCTTTTCCGATGATGATAATACTTTTACTGGACCAACTGCAAAATGCATACATCATGCTAGCATTCAAAGGTCTCTTCATCCATCATCATTGTTGCTGTTGTTAACTGGAATCAACCCTATGGATAAGTCACCTTGTCATTAACCATCCTGCTCAGTTCTTGTTGGTTCAGAGACATGTTTTCCTTGATTGAGTCTATCCATCTGTAATGGAGTCTTCTTCTTTTCCTACTGCCTTCTACCTTACGAAGCATTATTGTCTCCTCTGGTGAGTCATGTCTTCTCATGATATGGCCAAAGTAGGACAGCCTCAGTTCAGTCCTTTTGGCTTCTAGGGCAGGTTCAGGCTTGATTTGCTCTAGGACCCATTCATTTATCTTTTTAGCAGTCCAGGGTATTTGTAGAACTCTTCTCCAGCAACACATTTCAAATGAGTTGATTTGCTTCCTATCGGCTTTCTTCTTCACTGTCCAGCTTTCACAACTGTCCATAGAAACAGGAAATACAATACTTCTAAAAAGTGCAGACCAAAACAATTACAGGGGTAGCAGCATGGATCTTAAAATGAAATCCAAAGCAGTGATGATATCTTCATTAGACCAGCGTAATTTGATCTGAAGGTACCAAATGTAGTTGTTGAACAGGGAGATTCTCAGCTTCAACAAGCACAGTTTATATCATCATATGCTGAAATTTATTTTCCTGAGGACATCCTCCTTTCAAAATAGGGTAAATCTACCCAGTTTTACTTTTACTGACATGCCTATTCAAACTGCTGTCCATTCCCTTCAACTGTCCTAATCTGGCAGGGACATTCTTGATTAATCCCATCTCATGCCACTTTTTCAGCTGCTTTTAAAATGTCCCAGTTTCTCTCCCCCCTCCCATTTTCTTCCCTTGTTCCCAGCTGACTTCACTTGCTGCAAGCTGAGTTCAACAGGGCAGGAAAGGGCTGAATCTTGCCCTCCCCTGTAAACAAAGGTACAAGCAAACTGTTGCAATCTCTTCTAGGTTGACTGTTCTCCCTCATTAATTCTTTTTGCCCTCTTAACCACATTCTGATATTGCTTGGCCACACATGTTGAAATTTTCATCTGTAAAATGTTGGAAGGTTTTCCTATCCAGACCTGATGATGGAGGCTGTCAAAGGAACTCACTGGAGTGCGGTCTTCCTACAAAAGGGGCTTTGTAGCCTTCACTCATTGAGGCACAGTTCTCAGAGGAGGGTGCTCTCTAACTCTAAATGGGGAAGCAAAACTTGATTGATCTTCTTTTTATTGACTTTGTTATCAGCTCGTGGTGGGTGTATGTGTGTGCATGCTTTCTGATGTTTCACAGATGAAATCCAGGACATGTGTGGCAAAAAAAAAATCAGAGCATTGTCAAGAGGGCATTTTTTTTAACAAGGACGAACAGACAAACTAGGAGAAACTGCAATAGTTTGCTTTTGCCAAAGCCTATTGGGAAGGGTAGGATTCAGCCCCACCTCTCCTCTCTTCCCTGTTTTTGCCCTCTGAACTCAGTTTGCAGAAATTAAAATAGGCTAAAGACCAAGGGGGAGGAGGGGGGAGAAAATGGGACTTTTTGAAAGCAGGCAAAAAAGTGGGATGACAAAGGATTAATCTAGACTTTATTTGTCAGCTTGGAACAACTAGGGGGGAGAAGGGGGGAGGTGGCCTAACATTTTCTTCTGTAAATTCTATGCCAACAACAGCTCAAAGAAAAATATTGTCACTCTCCTTCCTCTGCATGAATTTTTCACCACCTTTACCAGCTGAAGAAGCTATCGTGCTTTGAAAGTCAGCGCGTTTTGGTTGGCCTAATAAAAATATCATCATGGTGTAGATTTGTATTATGTTTTATGGGTCATTGTGGCTGCCCCATAACATCTTCTCCCTGAGTTTTCTTCCCCACTGATGAGATTTAAATTTTAAGTTCTTATTCTTTCTGCAGGGTGCAATAAAGCTTTTAAAAATAAGTGTGCTGCTGAAGGTTATGTGCCATTTGCCTCTTCCCTGCACCACTGGCACTAAAAGTCAGAGAAGAAAGCTCCAAGAAATTGAATAATGCTTCAGATCCTGGGATCAAGTGATCTAGTGATTTCAAGGAGCACATCCTGTCTCACTAGCTGGTCTATATCATCAAAGACTGATGAGCTTCACCTGCCTGTCCGGGGGGCCAGTCACACTACATAATTATAGCACTATTCTTCCATTTTAATTGCCATTGGTCCCTTCTACAGAATCCTGGGATTGGCAGTTTAGCAAGAGGCATAGAGAATACTCAGCCAGAGTGCTCAAGTGCTTTATCGAATTACAAACCCCAGGATATCATAGGATGGAATCAAGGCAGTTAAAGTGGAATAATAGCACTATAATTCTGTAATGTGAAATGAGGCAAGACCTTTGCTGCTGAAGGACAGCCATCAGCAAAGCCACACACACACACATATACACCGACAGCTACCCTTATACTTCCTCTCTGGCTTTTCTGCTCACTTCTTTTCCCATACCAGACTGATAGCTAATACCTTGACTTGTTCTTTGGATTGCCCTGTGTCCTACTTTACAGAAGACAGCCCCTATTTCAGGAATATATAACACTTCTGGGCCTGAGGCTTGCAGTTACTATTAGCACAGTTGGATAGGAGAAAGCCAATGTCTCAGTCCCTTCCCAGTGACCCTGAGCAACTTGGTCTTTCAGTGGCCTTCTTTTCCAGGACTCAGCTTGTTTCTCAAACAAATGCTAATCTGAGTTCAATTCCAACCTAACTGACAACTTTTCTTTCTCTCCCATATAGTAGGCCCTCAAAATGCTGACAGTTTTGTTCCTTGGCATATTTGTGAACCATCACAGCTCGGTGAAAAGGGATGCAGTGTCATAAGCACAATAGAACATTGATCGTTGTGTCTGTGCGTAGACACTTCCATCCTAGAGACCTGTATTTATTTCCCCTCTTGCTAATATTAACAGCAGTTGATGCAAAAAGAGAAAAAAAATCTCACCAATAAATGTAATCAACATGAGCAGCATAGTTTTGTTGGAGACCAGACTGTGGTCCCCAAACAATATACTGAAGCAGTGAGGCAGCACAGATCTTGTTCCCAACTCATGTCCTTTTTATATTTCCCATAGATCCCTCATCCAAACTCCAGAACTGCAACAAAGCACTTGCTAATCGGTTGTGACCTTCCGCATTGACGGTCCCCACTTGTGGGGATTAAAATTGATTTCCCCCCTCTCCTCATCCTTTGCATGTAAAAACCTGGTGACCTGCCTTCACATCACTATTTGAGAGCATGCAGTGACACCCAGAGTAGAAAAGCTGAAATCAGCCATTTCTTTTGTCCTAACAAAAACTGCAACAATAAACCAAGCACAAGCAAAGGAAGAGAAGGCTCTGAAATGTAGCTGAGGACAAGCCTGCTTGTCCTCAAAGGACACTCTCTAAATCTGCATCTGGAGACCTGCCAAAAGGTTGCAGAGAGCAAGCATTCCATGAGTCAGCAGAGTCAGCCCTTTCATGAGGCAGAGTGAGGCAGCTATCTCAGGCGGCACATGCCACAACGGCAGTCCTTTGGCTGGTTGTCCAGAAGTCCCTGATCCTTGCCGTAGCCTTTATCTTATGTTGGGTGAACAGAGCTGCCACACTGCTCCTTAGGATGCTATTCTGTTGCCACTATTCAACTGGCAGTCTAGTCAACTGAATGTGGAATATATTGTGTCCTTTGCCTCAGACAGCAAATGTATTGTGATGATACAGCAAACCACAAATGGGTGATTTGGTCATTAGTCCTCCAAGAACAATTTGCAGGACTTTGATATATTTCTTCTACTCAGCAGAGCAATCTTAGCATAACCCAGATTAGAGGAAAAGTTGTCATTCTCCCAAATCAAACCAAGAAGTTTAAGAACATCTACGAGCACAGTTGGCCAGTTAGAAGCTAGCATGCCAGCTCTGGCCTTTGGAGATACTAACTGTCACACTCTATAGCCAAACCACATATTCAAGACAGGGACAGAAAACTCAGATATTGTTGGAATGTAATTCCTACCATCCCAACTGGATAAGGCTGGCTAGGGCTGGTTAAGAGTTAACAGTCCATGCAGTCATGGAACACATGATCCCCAACCCTGTACAACAGAATGTCAAAAATATTCTCCAAATTTTCTTTCAGAAAGAACTTAGTTCCTGTTTTCTTGCTGAGACAAATCACAAAGATTATTAGCAGCATGCAAAGAACAATAGCAATGACACTGCCACCACTCCCCCAAGGAAAAAGCATTTGCCTAGATCTTATTGATAGGTTCTTTGAATCAGTTCTTGGTTAGTGAGCCAACACTTATCTAAATCCCATTGATTTAATGGGTCTACTCAAGTTGGAACTAACTAAAGAACTCAGGCCATTATCTTACATAAAGTAGGGTGGAGTGGGCATAAAGTTCTAGCTCATTGCCTAGAAGTAAATACCAGAAAATGATATGGTGCTCCCCAATCCCATGAATATAACCAAACCAAAATGGCAATTGAATTTCTCTTCAAAAGTAGTAAGGAGACAGCATCTTCTACTGTCCCTGAGAACAGCAGGATATAGAGCACTCGAATGTTTTAGACAAGACATTTCAAGTTTAGAAAGAAACTGGAGTAGATTTTCATTACAAAATATTCTTTTATTCCCAGTCAGGCTGGACTGGGGGAGACTGACATCCAATAGTAGCTGACAGGACACTGCCGGACCAAAACATTTGTTAATTTAAAAAACAAAAACAAAATACAGAGAATTCATTATCTGCAGCACCATAGTTAGAAAAATATCTTTACAACCCAATGCCAAATAACCAAGAAGGATATTTCATGATCTTCACCATCTCCCGCAATGCCAAGCACACATCATGATGTCCAACACAAATTGGTCCTGAGTTACTCAAGAAGATTTCAGATCACATTTATGTCAATGAATGTATAAGCAGCCTGAAGAATTAGTGCAATTTCAAATGCTTATGGAGAGATGTTTTACCCTTTTCTGTCAGAAATGCTTTCAGACCAATCACCCCGCTATGCACTACAGTTTCCAGAGGTAATGTAAGCTCTATTTAGGCCTTTTGTCTACTCCTGTTGAAAGAATGGAGAGAAAAGCAAGGGCACAGCTTCTGCTCATTGTCCCTAGGTCTATCTCCTCCCCTCCCAACCTCAGAATATATAGTACAAAAAAATTGAAGAAAGTTTCTTAGTGTGTACAGCAACACTTTCTTAGAATCCTCCTTTTTCTTTCCATTTTTAAATAAAACACTTGCCTAGAGTTGCATGGTGAAATCACTGTGAGAGAGAGCAAGCTTTTGATGGTCTCTGTGGAGTGAGACCAGGCTGTTAAAAATTTGATTTGGCAAGCGCCAGATCAAGGCATATGACAGGGGCAAGCAAGTCAGTTAAGCAGTTTGCCCCCTGTATGTGCCACTGTGTTTTGATGTTGACCCACCCTCGTACCCTCAATGCCGTGTGAGTTTATGTGGTTAATTTGGGACCAGATAGGAATTTGTTTCCTTCTTTTCTCAGGGTGTTTTTCCCTATCCCATACAGTCTTTGATAGAATTTGGAAAATTGGTTCTGGCTTGTGTCGTTAAATAGGTTGTCCTTTAGCAAACAATGGTGGAGAATAAGACTTTTGTGATCATCTCTTGGTACCTCTTTGGTGTAGGGTAGGGCTCTGGAATCCCCTCTTTAAGGCCCTGTATCCCAGGGGGTTGGGGAAAGAGGCTACCCTTGAGGTTAACCTGGGAATGAGGTTCTTACTTTTAGAGCCTTGCAGCTTGGGTGTGAGTTCCCACGGCTGCCTTCCAAGATGCTGGACTGGGGAGCAACCAAAACAACTTGGCTTGTCCCTGGGGCTGAGGTGTTATTGCCCATGGATAGGCTGAGCAAGTTGTCACAGAGTGACCCAGTCACGTAGGATAGTGGGGGCAGAGGGGATTCATCCCGGGCGGCAATATTTCTGGGGTGTCCCAGCCTGTAGCCACACCCCCGCATGCCCTGGCTACACCCCCAAGCACCACAGCCACATCTCCGTGCAAGGTGGTCCTGCCCCCTCCCGCTCCCCCTCCACACACTCCAAGCTCCACCACTGGAGTGACCCTGGCATCTTATCTGGACTCTTATCAGGTTGTCCTCCTCCACTTTTGTATCTTTCAGGCCAACACAATTTTAAACAGGACTGATCAAAATAAAGTGGCCCTTAGTTAAGCCAGCTTTGTGTCTGATCTCTTTATTCCCTGTATGGGAATACGGTTGCAAATCTAAGAAAAGGAGACATAAAGTTTAAAGCGGGGGGAGTACATAGGGCACAGTCATGGGCTAATTATAAAAACTAATATAAGCTGGCCATATATCCCACAAAATATTTGACTGAAGTTGGCATCTGTAGGATATTCATTCACATCACAGATACAGCAGTTAGATTTCCAGCCTCTGAACAAGAGATAGTGAATATTTGTTTTTCCAGGCTTCAAGCATGTATCTTTTCCCTACAATAAGGGCATGTAGGCTTCAACCACACTGATCATCAGTTAACCAGTGTCCAAAATGCCTGCTTTGGACCTCATATTGGGAGACAGGCAAGGTACAAACTGACTGAGTGAATGAATGAATCCATGAAGTTCCAAGTCACAAGACATTCACGTGTCTACATTTTTCTAGCACACAATCCATGCACTGCAATAAAGGCATGCCTCAGTTAATGAAGTAGATGCGTTCCTGGGTAGGAACACAGGCAGGTGTTCCTTTAACAGAAAATCTGGTACCAGAGACAGAAATAACATGGAAAGAATAGGAGTAGGTTCCTATGCCAAAAGAACAACCAGATAATTTTTCACCTACTAAAGACCACTTTAGTGGCTTCTTCCAAAATGTACCCAGGGATGACTTTTTTGTTTCACCATCCTCCATTTCAAATCATTTAACCAAAAAAAACCCAAACCTGGTATTTAAGTGAGAAATAACATGGAAAGAATAGGACAAAGAAAGGAAGGAGAAAGAAGAGCAGAGCAATGCAATCTGTTTCAGCAAATGTTTAATTCAAAACTAACAATTTTCATGTATGAAATGAAACAGTTAGGTTAAGGAAAGCTTACATAAGAAAATAAAAATATTTGGGACTATCTGGAGACCACTTGAAGACTTCTTCCAAACTGTTTAGCTTGCCTGTTCTAGTCAGGCATGCACAGGTTCAGTGGGATTAACTACAATGGGATCCCATTCTCCAGCTTGTTTTATTGTATTTTTTGGCGTAAGTTCACTGCTACAACCCAACACTGAAAGTCTGTATTCCTCCAGCACTCTTTCACCATCTTTCAAGTGCTGATGCTGCTAAAAAAACTTCCAGCTAGACAGAAGACGAGGAAGAAAGAGGGGCTGTACAAGTGTAAAAAGACTTTGTAGAAAAGAACTACATTGTTAGAGGCTATGTTAACTGAAGTACACCTGCTGAGCAGGAGCCACTAATACCCACATTATGTGCCACAAGGAAAGATCTGCCTTGGATCCCTTCCTGGGACAAAGGAATAATATAAATCCAACAAACAAACAAACATTATCAGCATTCCATCTAGTGGCTTAGAATCATCTAACCAACATTTAGCTGTGTTAGATCTGAAGCCTTTGCAGCCAGGTTTCTTCAGCCAAACTCAAATCCCTGCTTCTGATGTTCATACTAAATGCACGAAGGGAAAGAATTAAGAAGTGGGGCTTTGGGGACATGGATTACATTTGCAGCCATGCGCTTACAACCAGCACCTGAAGGGGGTTCTCTAGTCACTTTGTGACACTGCTTTCCTTCATGGAGTTTGAGATGGTGTACTTGGTTCCCCTCCAGACTGTTCTTTTTTTGCAACAACTCTGAGGAACATTGGGCTAAGAGAGTGGCTAGCCCAAAGTCATCCAATGGACCTCATGTTTAAAGTGGGATTTGAGTCATTCTCATGAGTATACGTGAAATCCGTACAGTGCAACCACACTTACATCTGAATTTATAGATGAAACCTAACCGAGAGTTAAAAATCCTTCCCATTTTGCGGAAGATTGAATTGATCTTTTTCACAGCCAGCATTAATTATCTCCATTTTTCTCATTGAGGTGGCAAGCTGCACATTGCCAAAAAGGAAGCCAGGAGAGGACTCAAATTTCCATGCCAAGTCTAGAAAAAAAAAGCTATAATTTAAATAGAAATAAAAATCTGTCTTCCTATAGCAGGGAAGGCTGTGACCAGGTGGTCAGTGTGTTTGCTTGATCTTGAATCCAGATGCTCACTGTTGGTTGGTAGCTTTAAGGTCCCTGTTGAGTTACCACCTTTTGCTCCTTTAAAATTAAACCCAATTTGGACTGGACAGTCCTTCAGATGGAAGACTGTGGTGGGGTTAATAACAGTTGACAAGGAACAGGTAGGTTTTTTGTTCTTGTCTTATCTTCTTATCTGAAGATTCAGTACAGAGTGCTATCCTGACCCTGAAATGAATAACCTTCATTTCTGGTTTTGTCAAGGAAGAGTTACATTTTATGAGCCGTACTGGCACCCTGGGAAAATGTACTCGAACATTTCCTACAATGTTGTAAATTGTGAGACTATTTTTGTGTGGGTTTTACAAACAGCAACTGAAATACACACAGCAAGAATATACGTACTCCTCCAATTAAACATGCTGTGCAGTGGTGAAGACGACAGAGGGGGGATAGGAGCAACAATACAGGAAAGCACTATTAAAATGCATTGATCGCTTCTTCTTGAAATATTATTTTTACAATGGCTTCATCAAAGTCAGTACAGACCACAGGGACTGGGTTGTAATCAATATATCAATTCTGCTTTCAGCAACAATTAAAAACACTCTTCTCCCCATTGCGTATCATGTCAGATGAATGAAGTGGTAGTATAACTCCAAACAGGAAGATAAAATATTCCAGTCAGGAAGGTATATATTCTTCTTCTCACCTATCAAAAGTTAGGTGATATCAATATGCAACCAAACCCAGTAATGTTAGATCTCTCTCTCTCTCTCCTGCGTACACACGATCAAGCACACACACGAAGTATATTTGACTGAGCCCTGACAAATAAGTTGATTCCCTACTGGCACGAAACATTGAAGCTTATACTTGAGATTGTCAAGATTGCAGCATTATAAGCTGCTTATTTCCTCCCTTTTAACTAATCGGGGGAGAAATCTACATTTCATTTAAGAAATGTCCTTGACATTACATTAAACGCCAACAACCTTTTTGCATTAAGCAAGTTCCAATGCTCTTATAAATCTGTATATTCAGCAGTACAAAAGAAACCTGATTCAGCAAAGAAGTCAAGAAAACCACCTACTTTTAGGTATCTGCCCAACCTCCTTGACAGCTATCAGAAGATGCAATGTATACATTGCCCAAGAAGAAGCTAATTTGCTTAGGGGAGGTTTAGCTGATCAAAGCAGCCTATGAAATAGTGCACCAGGATACATTCAATGCAGATCAGAGAGAAGGGTCATGTCCTGTGAGCACCTGTGGACAGGTGGATGATAGGAACCCTGGCAGCAACAGATCAGGAGTCAAATTGCTGGGACTAGCTCAAAAAATTTTGTTGCTGGAAGCAAAAGACAAGATGGCACCTGCTCTTCATATCACATACACAAGTCAGCTGGGCTTGCAGCTGAATCTTGCTTCATCCCTTGTGATGCTCATTGGACAGTGTCCCCCACTACAGTTGAGTTAAAAGGTGAATGTAGGGGGCCCAAGACATGTTATGTGGCATACACAGGAGAACAGCAGAGAAGTCTAGGAGGAACAGTTGCAGGTGCTGCCCCCAACATCTGCTGACCAAGGCAATCAGTGCAGTTTGCCTAATGGTAGGATTGCCCCTGAAAACATGAGAAGACTTCTATTACAAACATAGGCAATTCTGGCAATTCTGTTACAAAGATAGGCCAAATTTTCATCCCCAGCACCATCTTCAGGTTACACTAGTCTGATAAATGGGGTAGGGGGACACCAATGGCCATACATGTGCTAATCATCTCCTCTTTGGCAGGCTGTCTGTACTGTTCTACAACTACATTTGTTAATCATCACTCATAATCATCACTCATATCTCTGTAACAGAACTGCCAGAATTGCCTACCTTTGCAATAGAAGTCTTCTCATGTTTTCAGGGGCAATCCTACCATTAGGCAAACTGAGTTGGTTGCCTTGGTCAGCAGATGCTGGGAGGCATGTTTGTACTACTCTTTGCATTTCCTCTTACCCCACTAGTTGCATTTTCCACCCATGCGCACACCTGGCATTGTGTATAATAATATTTCAACTGCTCAGAGATGGATCGTCGGGGTTCACTTGGTGCAGCCACTCCAGGGCTCACACTGGCAGAGGGGCCAGGGCTGAAGGGAACGTGTGCTGCTTCCTTCTTTTTCTTCTGCACTCTCTTTCTCAATCTCCCAACACCACTGGAAGGATCAATATTTTGCACGTTACTTTGGTAATTTAGTAAAAGTGCTTGGGATCAAGCTAGCGGCTTTGCTGATGTCACAGGGCTGGAAACAGATTCAAACATGAAGATTTTTGTGCTGCTCTTTTATTTAATTCATCATTGCCTGTTAAATTAAAAGGCTGAGGTCCAAGCTATCTTGCAGACCATATCTCTCAATATGAGCCTTCCCAGGCCCTGAAATAATCAGGATAGCCCTTTTCTCCCTCCTACCACTACCACAAGTATGGTTGGTGGGAGTGCAAGAGAGAACCTTCAGCCATTTCCGCAAGACACTCTTATAGCGCAATTATTCCACTTTCAACATCCTATGGAATCCTGGGGTTTGCAGTTTCAGGAGGGGCCAGCCTGCCCCTCCCGAAACTGCAAACCCCAGGATTCCATAGGATGTTGAAAGTGGAATAATCGCGCTATAAGAGTGTCGTGCGTAAATGACCTCAGTGGCTGCCGCTAAAGTCCAGAACACCCTTTTAGGGAGGCCAGAATGGCCCCCTCTCTGCATTCCTTCTGCCAGCAGGCAAAAACCTTTTTTATTCAGATAGACCTTTAAAATAGAAGGTTTTTAAAGAACATGCTAGGGGTGCGGCATTGTTTTAAAATGAGCTGTTTTAACTGCCTTTTATCTTTTTAATTGCCTTTTATTCTTTCAACTAGAGATTTGCATTGTTTTAACACTGTGCATATGTTAGTTCTATTTTAATGTTTACTTTTTGTATGCTTTTAATTGTACTGGAAGCCATTTTGAGTCCCAATTTTGAGAGAAAGGTGGATTACAATAAATATAACAAAAAACAAACAAACAAACATAAATTTCCATGCCACCACTCCTGGAACAACTCTCTCATGCACATTAAGAGGCCTTGTTTTTGGAATTGTTCCAGGGCTCCAACCATCTCAAAGTGGGTGGTTGGAGCCCTAGATGAAGAGGTCTGCAGTCCACAAAAGCTTATCCCAAATAAAACTTATTAGTCTTGCAGATGTCCCAGGACTTGTTTTGACGTGAACTATACCTCTTTCACTCATCTAAGAAAATTAAAAATAAAAAATAAAAATCTGACAGCCCATGGTGTCCTCAGGAAGCAAATGCACAGAAGTAACTTCACATTTTCTTTGTGGGGGTGCTTTTGGCAATTAAAGTAATTCCAAATATACTCTGGAGGGCCGAACATGGGGGTGGGAGCTTCTAGCAGCTTTCCCTGGGGCTTTTAAAATCAGGCATTATTGCACTTTTCCCGAACATTACCTTTGATCATACACACATTAAATGCAGTACATACTTTAATTTTTAAAAGCCTCTTTGGTAATGCAGACTATGGACCCATTTTTTGTGTTTAATTTTTAAACATCGCTTTAGCCCTTGACTTTACTGCTTTATTTAACTTTACTATCAGAGGGCCTTTTGGGAAGGCTTCGGCGATTTTTAAGGAGGCAGAATATTCCTCAGCATTTTCACCAGTTCAATACCAGGCAGGATGTCAAGTCAAAATAACTGCTCAGGGGAGTAATTTTGTTTTCGACAATAGGTTCTGCGCAGACAATCACAATGTGGATGTGTGCTTTCTTTCTTTTATTTCTGCTTCAAGTGGACGAAGTAAAAATGTGTTCTGCCCCGAAGAAGGGGTGGGCAACTGTATAGACACTGAGGCCAGTTTTTGCCCATGACCTCCTCCGCGGTCCTCACCCCCTGCTTCCCAAGCCCACTGGAATTGATGCAACATTACTTCCAGCTGCCAATTTGTTGATCCTGGGGCTGCTATGTACCATTTGGAGATGCTGGATTTTTTGGGGGGATGGCCGAGTGAAACCAGCACATTTGCAAGCAGTTCTGAGCAGTTTGGGGTAAAAACAATCCCCTAAAAATCAGCCTGGGATTTAAAAAAAAAGTGGGAGAACAGGAAAACTTGAGGACCCACAAAAATACAACTCTGGCTGCATATAGCCCTCAAGCTGCCCTTTCCCCATGCCTGCTCTTCAGGTCAGAAAAGCATAATGGAGGACGAGCTTCTGAGAGCAAAGCCAGGCAAACATTCTGAGATATCTTGGAAGATAATTTTAAAACCTCCCCTGCAATTTAAGGTCTTCAGACAATCCTGACCCACACTTTCTTGGAATGTCAATCCACCTTTGGAGTCCTGACCAATCCTGATACGAAAGGGCAATTCTTAAAATGGGGGGCCACGGGTCTTTCTAGCAAGGCATCTCTGCGTGCTGCAGAGGTCTAGGGACAAAGCTTGGAAAGTCACTTTTCCAAAATTATGTGTCCCAATGAATTATTGTAGGATTTAGAAAGTAATAAATTGCCATTACGCACTGAATGTTTTAAGAAGTAACTTAGGTTACTCATTACATCATTCACTACTTTTCATTACTCTTTCATGATGAAAACATGACTGATAAGAGATCAACACAAAAGCTAACACATTCCTGTCAAAATGCCTCTAAACTCATTGAAAAATCCACTTAAAAAGTAACTTTTAATGTTAACTACAAAGTATAACCCATTACAGCAATACAGTGATTTCACTCCCACACATTATGTTGCATTTAAAATATAACATTGTGCCATTATTACCAAAAGGAGTAACATGTCACAAGCAACTAAATTACTTGTAACTCATTACTTCCAACCTGTAGTCTGGGGGAATGTTTGAAGGACATACACAATTGGCAGACTCTGAAATGGCAGGGCATAGCGTAGTAGTTCTGAACTACACAACCCCTGGCCGTTCAATACCCTCCCTGAACTACTGCAGGCTCTCTCCCATGGCCATTCCATGACTGGTGGAGAGTTGTGGTAGGAACTGGAGAAGCATCTGCCTATGTTCAGGTAACCAGATGCAAAGTGATAACATCCTCTGCTGAGGTTCACAGATGATGCAAACTTTTTGTGTAGCCTGAAGCTTCTCCAGTTTTTTCAGCAACATTTGCTCAGAGACAGTTTGCCATTGTCTTCCTCTGAGGCTGAGAGAGTGTCACTTGCTCAAGGTCACCCAGTGGATTTCCAAGGATGAGTGATGATTCAAACCCTTGTCTTCCCAAATCCTGTTACATTTGAACCACTACACCACAATGCAGTTGCAGGGGCAGAGGGAGCAGTTCGTCCCAAGTGGCAATGTTTTGGGGGCGTCCCAGCGCATAGCCACACCCCCGCACGCCCTGGCCATGCCCCCATGCACCACAGCCATGCCCCTTGCACCATAGCCCCTCCCCCTCCTCCACACACTCCAAGTTCCTCCACTGCCACAAAGGCTCTCTACCCCATGCCACAGTAGCACACTAAATGGAAGGTAACAGCAAGAGAAAAAAAAGCCATTCCATGAAGATTTATCATTATTTCCTATCTTCAGGATGTGAAATCTATTGCTAATCTTCTGAGATACCTCAGCATATTTAAGAATACATTTAAAAGCAAGAGCTAAGCCAGGAGTAGGAAAGCCACCTACTTCTGGTAGTGGATGTTGATGGTAACTGTAGTCTAAAACATCTGCAGGACACCAGCTTGCCTACTACTGGTGTAAGAAATTCACTTATTTTGGCCCATGCCCACCCCAAAGCAGAGTTTCAGCAGTTTTAAAATTGCTTCTGCTCTTCAGTGAAGAAAGCTGGTTGACCTGCCCTCTTGGATGCACTGAAGTATTACTTATCCTACAACAAGTGCTGTCAACAGTTCAGAAATCAGAAATTGTCTTCCTTGATGGAATTTGAAGGTTAACCATGGTAATATGTGAAAAAGCAGGGATTGGGAACTTTTCCAATTATTGCCTAATCAAGTGAGCCAGAAAGTTCTTCCACAGCCAAGAAATACTTCTCATTTTTTTCTTAAAGTCTTCATTTTGGGTTTTCTGAACCAGCATGACTAAGTGAAGGGCTGGAGAGAAAGTCAAAAGTTCATGTCCAGATTTCCTCTGAATGCAACTGACTCACTGTGTGAATCTAACCAATCTGTACGATGAGAAGGGCTCACTGTCAGAACGAAGCAATCTGAGGAAGAGAAGAAGCCTGGGGAAATGGGTTAAGCACGGATCACGGAGCAAGACTGTGCCCTATTCAAGCCTCCCGCTGCCCTACATCGTAAACACTACTCAGGGCTTCAACAAGACCCTCGTTCTGCCAGCCTCACTTGTCCTCTTTGCTTTCCCACAAGCAAATAAAGTCATTCATGTGTATGTCTTGTCATCTGCAAGTTAAGCTACGTATGCTGCAGACCTCCACCATGAAATGCAAGGAATGGGAACACACCAGCCAATGCAAACACTGTTTCTCTTCCTGGAATATATACATCTTGCAAATATAATTTTATTCTAAAATCTCAAACTTCATTCCCCCCCCTTTTTTTTACAGTGGCCTGGATCCAAAGGGAACTCTGATATGTTCTGCCATTCTTGCAGGATGGATGCAAATTCAATAACTTTTTAGGGAATAAGGGCTTACCTGTACACTGTAAGAGGACCAGGTAATCGTAACTCCATTCCCCAAACAAAATGTTACCCATCACTTAGATCCTGACTTACAAAATACCCACGTGAGAAATATGTTAGAGCTTTTGTGGACAGGTATATCATCAGATGGGGAACTTTGGAGAGTTCAAGGGCCAATTGTTTGTCTACCTGAAAATGCATCATTTTAAAAAACAAACAAACTAGGAGGAACTTTCAAGTTGTTTATTCAGTGTATGGGAGCCTGAGAAGCTTATTCATGCCACCCAAAGGTCACACATTACCCATCACTGTTCGATATGATACGGTATTGCATGGTATGCAATGCAATGCAATGTAATGCAATGCAATGCAGTGCTAAGCTTTGTATACAGAACAACTTGGATTTAGTCCCTGCCAGCATGGTTTAGTGGCCTGAGCATTGAAATATGAGCCTGGAGACCAGGGTTCGATTCCCTGCTCAGCCACGGAAACCCACTGGGTGACCTTGGATGAGTCACACACTCTAAGCCCCAGAAAACCCTAGGATAGTTTTTAGTTAGTGTTGCCATAAGTCAGAAACAACTTGAAGGCACACAACAACAGTCTCCATGTAGGGACAGGGAAGACCCCTCTCTGAAGCCCCAGAAAGTTGCTACTGGCCAGTGTTGACAGTGCTGGGCTAGAGGGACCAATGGTCTGATTTAGTATAAGCCATCTTCTTGTGATTCTATGAGGTGGTACCATTCCTCTGAACATTGTTGAGGCTGAATAGGGACCGGGGCTGATCTGTTCAGAAAAGAACTTAACTGAGAGCCTCTCCAGAAAGGATAAAGTCTTTGAAAGGCCCAGGTTTTGTTCCTGTAAAACCATTTTTATTTTGGAGATCTGCATGATGTTTTTCCCATCCTGAAGTATTCCCAAGGAACTTCTGGAATTACTAAGAGCTTTTTATTCCCATTTCCCTGGTCAGTTTTTCTCAAAATGAAATGTACCTCTCCATTTCTGTCTGCCTGTGTTATACCAGAACCAGCTAAGATGGCTGCCACCGTGAAGCACAGCAATCATTCCCAGGGCAGAGGATTCAACAGAAATCAAGTGAGGGAGAGAGGAATGCTAGCAAGGAGAAGGAGAAGGAAAGAAACTATCCTAATGCTTAACTGGTGTAATACTGAAAGCTGTAAAGAACTGGAAAGTATTGATACTTCCAGAGACTTTATTTCCTTTCTGCATAAGCCCTGTTTCTCATCAGGTCACCAGTCACCTCCAGTAGTGTTCCATGTTCATGTCATGGGCCAGGCGTTACCTCCTCCAGGTGAACAGCAGCCTCAAAGGAGGACAAGCAGACACAAGCACACCAGGAGCTAATCAGGTTGGGATGAGAGCCAGCTGGCTCCAGCCTTTGTAACGAAGACAGAGGATGGTGGCTCAAGGCAAGAAACAATGGGTGTGTTTGCTGGTCCTTGTCTTTGTGTGTGCTACAGATTGCCTGCCAGCCTTCTCTGAGTTTTGGACTGTCTGACTTTGCTGCCCACTAGATTCCTGACCTTTGAACCAACACTGGACTTCACTTCTGCTTCACCTGACCAAGCAAGCTTTACTGGACTGCTAAGCAGTATCCATTTGCCTGCTGAACATTGTGGCACTCCACTGCATGACAATACACAGACAGTACCTACAACAGTTCACCTCTATATTTCTTTTCTATAAAGACGTATGAGTATTGGTCTGGACAAAAGTAAAGCACTTTCCTTGAGAAAAGTGCTTAAGTAAGAGCAAAGCCTGTCCACCATCCTCAGGGTCATTCAGGGAGCAAAGTTGCTCACTGTCCCTCGGGTTTCCAGATAGCCCCATATGGGAAAGAGTAAGTCTGTGTGCTGTCAGATGTGATGGATAATCTCAAAATCCACACACATAACACTACCCTCTGATTATTCAACATTTAAACAAATGTTGCTTTTAACAGAAAAATATGGAAAGAAGGAAAGAAATAAATTTATTCAGGCTCAATAAAACTCTATGTTAAATAAACACCGGTGGAGCTTATAACAAAATTACAGACAAGCAATTTGAGTTTTCTCAAGGGCCTCCCATACTTCAAGGAAAACATCTTCCAATTATCATAAAAAGCTATCTCCAGTTTTCACAGTTCATCTGTAATATGCTGATTGAGAATGTAAAATGGAAGGCTCAGGTATTTCTGTATAATCTCTTGTAACCATATCCTCACAGGTAATGACAACCAATTGAAATAGCAAGGCTGATACCTCACTATTTAAATTCAGATTGCTGGGTGTTTATTTTAAAAATCCCTGGTGGAGAAAAGGAACTAAATATTTGAAACAAACAAGTAGCTTCCCTTTTATATTAATTTCTATGCATTTAAAAGAGAGAGAGAGAGAGAGAGAGTTACTTGTAGAAGATGAGAAAACAAATTAACCAGTGGAAAGATACATAGAACATTCTGTGTCAGTTTTTCAATAATAATCAACAGTCTACTGAAGGCTCAGAAAATGAATATAGTGTTTCAGTTCTGATATGCAAAAAATTATTAAAAAATACATTTGCAGCTCAACAGCCGCACACAGGAAAAGCAATGTTTGCTTGCTGTGTATTCATGCGGACACTAAGGATTTGGTCAGCTGCCCTACTGAAGTGCCAGTTGGTGTGGGAAGTGTAATATGGGCATATGAAAAAGCCAACTTAAGTATGCAAGTGGGTTTTGTATGCTTCAAACCAGTTTGGTCATAAACCAAACACCGAATTCTCCACTCCGCTGCAGCCAGTAGACAGAGTTTCCAAAATTTCCCAGAAGAAAAGTCTCCTTTCTTCCTGATCTAAACTCCTATTGCAGGCTGAAACGTTTGCTTTCAGTGGACGTAAGAATTTCTCAAAGGAACCCACTATTCTGAGGGAGATGTGACTCATCAAGAGATGACATAGGTAACCTCTTTGGAAGATGAATGATGCTTCTGTTTCATTATAAAGAAAGGGTCTAATTTTATCTCAGGTAGAGAAGGGAGAATAATCACCTGGCCCAGCAGAAGCTCATGGGAAGGATAGTGTGGCTAGACTTCAGCCTTCATGAACAGATGCAGCAGGTAACTTCTTCTGAAAGTGGGTAATTCTGTTGTGTCTTTGCACCAAAAATAACGGAATGATTGCACCACAACTGAGCAAGGAGGGGGCAAAATTATCTGCCCGCCTACAGAAGCCTTATGGCAAAGAGGCATGGTCATATTAGTGACTCACGAAGAGACCCGGTGGACAAACTCTTTCAATAACTTGGAGTTCCAGAGAAATTTTAGCTATATCCTCCTTCTGATCCACCAAGGGTTGCCACTCCAGCAGGCTGCAGAACAGAAGGAGATAAGAAAAGTAGAGTTGGCCCATTTCTTCTGAGAGACCAGCAGCCCTTGACTAGCTCTCAGCTAGCCAAGTGCCAGGCATCAGTAGAACAGATTGCCTCAAAGAGTGGTGTGCTGGGTTTCTTTGGAGATCTTTAAGCAGAGGTTGGATACCCATGACTCAGAAGTGTATTGCCGCCCAACCCACGAAATAACGAGATCGCAGACAGAGCTTGGGTTGAACTAGGGCAATTTATTAATATGCCTAATTAACATCCAAATTAATTAACATCCAAAGAGAGGCCGAGAGAGGCGGGGCAGCCCTAAATAGTAAGCTCAGCCCCCGCCTCCCCGCAACGCGATCTCTTCTCGTGGGAGGGCGGCAAATGCCGTCCCCCCGCCACTCGCGTTGCTCGGGCGGTGTAGGACGAATTAACTCTGGACTCCTGCAGTGGCAGGGGTGTTGGACTAGATATTCCTTCAGATCACTTCTGAATCTATGATTCCACCAGGCTACCTCATCCTTTTCTGCTCCAACTGTTCATTAGAAGAACTGCAGCCTTAAAAACCAGTGTTTGATCTTGCCCCTACCCCGTTACCTCTTCTTTGTCATATTTTCAAAAACCTTTAAACAGAGAACTATCTTCTGCATAGCAGGACACATAATCACTAGCAGACATGTGAGGTTTCTTCTGCAGGAAAGCTCAAAGGAAACAAGTTCCACCGAAAGTAAACAATTTGGTAGTTTCTATTTCAGGATTCGTTTACAGTTGGCCCTCTTCATCTGCAGGTTTGACGTTCATGGATTTGATTATTCATGGATTACTCCTGCCTCTGCTGGTGCCCTATAGCATTTTTCACAGGGACTTATATGCCTTGCCTCGTGTTCACTGTCTTTCTGCAAGGCTTGCAAAACTGAGAGAAACTGCAAGAGATGGTGAGCCTCATAAGTCCCTATTAAAAATGGTGTAGGGTAGTAACAGAGGCAGTGGCCAGCTGCCTGCTTCTGCCTTGTGAAAGAAACCTGCTGCCTCAAAGGTAAAACCAGGTAATTGGGGTGCTCCCATCACGGCCTATAAATATTCATTTGTTTTCCACTTTCCCTGGGGTCCTGCACCCCTAGCCCCTGTGAAATGCTGAGGGATGACTATAATTTCATTTTTATAAAAAACTCATCTCAACCCTTCTAACTAAAAGACATTTTGCAAGGTACGTAAGGAGAGCAGCTCCTTTCCTAATAAAACTCAAAGAATAAAGTACCATTCATTTTTAAAATTGTCTTTTACAAAAGCCAGTCAAGACAAAAAAAAAAAAAAGTCCTTACAGCCTTTCTATAAAATATTTAAGCTCATGGTCCAAAAGAAATTCTTGCGTGGACAAAGTAACTCCACAGAGATTCCCTGTTGCAGCAACTTAAAGCCACAAGGCTTGCCCTGAGAAAAGGAGGACTGGAGATTGCATCAATTTAATTCTGTATGGTCTAACAGTGAGAATAACATGAGAATACCTTCAGGAGATTGATGTAGAGCAACGGTTCTCAACCTTTTGTCCTCCAGATGTTTTCGCCTTCTACCTCAAGAATGTCTACTCCTGGCCATGTTAGAGAAGGCTTCTGGGAACTTAAGTCTCACAACTCTAGAAGACCAAAGATTGAAAACCACCGGAGTCGAATTCTGTAGTGGAAAATTCTAAGTACCTTAGGATGCTTCCACAATGCCACAATTCTAAAATGCCTTAGGATGCTGCCACAATGATTACAGTGATATTAAGCTGAGAAAACCTTGTATTATACACATATTTTGCTGACTGTTCTGCCTTTAAAACCTCACATGAATGACAGCCTTCCACTGTTGATTGTCCCCAGCATGTGTTAGTTAAGTATTCACTACTTCCAAATATCAGGGCTTCTTTTGTTGTTGACAGACAACACCTCCCCCCCAAAAAAAAAAACACCAAGAGGACTATATGAGTCTTCAAAAGTGCAGAGAAACTCCAAATAATGTTTGCATTAAGAATATCATGTCAAGGTGCACCAGGATTGCACATTGCCCAACGATCAGGCAAATTTTGTGCAGACGCCTTCTTTACAAGTAATGACTTAAAAAAAAAAAAAAGAACATTTTCTACTTCTTGGTGGAATCTGCAATGCTACACGTGACCCAAACAGGTTTCCTGTAAAAAAAAATAAAATAATGAAAGCATGTCAGTGTAAATTAAATATTGATGCAAAAGAAGCTTTGCACTTCAGCAGTTTTGACAGATGTTTCTAAGACTGCACATCTGCCTTTAATATGTAAATCTATCGGAAAGCAAAAGCATATCTCCTGTAAGAGAGGTTAAGGAGGAAGAATATTCCTGAGAGCAGAGAATATCCAAAAGCAGCAGGAGAACCTACAATAATAAGAATAACAAGACAACTGGGGAAACAGGACAGGTGATTTAAAGGAAGGATCTACAAGGAGCAGACTATTTTCAGTCTATATCAGTGTTAAATGTGTTTGCTTCTAAGTCTCCTGTCCTGTTTAAAAATCAAAGTGCCAGAATGGAGGGAGGGATCCACATGAAAGTCCATGCTAAAACCAGATGCTTTATGCATTCAGGACATTTTAAAAAAAGAATACTATATTGTAATATTCAGAGATATGTGGAATGGCAAGGACAGCTGTGTTCTGACCAGTTACTTTCCTGGATTATAGTTCCAAACATTGTTGTTGTGTCATTTCAAGTCATTTCCTACTTATGGTGACCCTAAGGTGAACCTATCATGGATTTTGGGGGGCTGAGAGTGTGTGATGTGCCCAAGGCCACCCAGTGGGTTTCCATGGCAGAGCAGGGAATCAGACTCTGGTCTCCAGGGCCGTAGTCCAATGCTCAAATGAGTAGACCATGCTGGCTCTTTCTAGCCAGCATACTTCTGGGATTTGTGCTGTTATAGCCTGAAAACTAACTTTTTCTAGTGCCAATTCTGATGCAGGCATTCATTTTGGAGATGCATGAATCAGGTCAATTCATGTCCAACATTGTCCCAAATATGGCATCGTGGGATGATCTGTTGGGGGTGACTGGCTGAAGACCGTTGTTGTTCCCAACAGAATGGGTTGTGTGTGTTTCGACAGAGATATGTCCCCTAAAAAAATGATTACCACCTTCGTGCCCACATGTTCTATCACTCATATCCATCCCCTCCAAAGAAGTTTTTCTTCCTCTTTTCATATCTGCCCAATACAAGATTGGACAACAACAACAACAACAACAAATCCTGATGAAAGTTCAGAGCAGCACTACTCAGAAATATCCTAGCAAACATAAAGGATCAAGGTAATTCTCCTTTGATAAACAGAAAGTTCCTTTACAATAACAAAAGCAAAGAAAAATTGGCTTTTTGAAGCTCAGTGGGAGAGCTCCCTCAGTTTAACTTGTCTTTCAGAGGGATTCTAGGTTAGTTAACTTGGTGACCTCTGGACATCTTGGACCAAAACTTGCATAATTCTTGACCATTGTTGGCCTTTGTTCCTTACAATGTGAGTGTCCAAAACATTTTAGAGCATAAGATTTCCTACCAACACTGGGGCATTCAACTGCCCGGACTGTGATGGTTTTCCTTTTCCAAAGGTGAAAAAAAAAGTTGATTCTACCACCAAATTCTTAAACTGGGGCTGCTTGCCAATTGTCTGAGTATGCAATAACTTTTCTGTAAGTATCCAATCAACATTTACTATATCCTACTGTGCCAGTTGGGTTCCATGACCTTGACAAAGGGCAAATGGCACTAGATGCTAAAATACCTGTGCTTGTTTGACATTCCTAAAATAATAAGTGGAAGTGAAGGGAACCTCAGCAGAAGAAAAAGAACCTATTATTATTATTATTAACCTATGCCATACATTATTATTACTTGCCTATGCCATACATTATTATTAATAATAATTAAAATTAAATCACCAGTATCAAATTGTTTTTATATAAGGGGTGGACAACATATGGCCTGTTGTCTGCAAGATTTCCCTGCCAATTTTTCTGGTTTTTCACCATTCCCCCAATAAGGAGAACTGACATGCTTGGGACCCTCCAGAAGCTGCAATTCCCCATTAAATTAGAAGTCAGTTTGCATGCATTTGGAGCAAACTGAAGACAAAGGCCATTTCTGCACTAGCCTGTTATAGTGCTATTATTCCACTTTCAACATCCTATGAAATCCTGGGGTTTGCAGTTTGCAAACCCCAGGATTCCATAGGATGTCGAAAGTGGAATAACAGCACTATAGCAAGCTAGTGAGGAAATGGCCAAAGTGAAAGGATGAAAAGCAGGGACATTTTAACAGCACTTGAAAAAGTGGGATGATAGAGGATTAATTGGGGCTTTCCTTGCCAAACTATAACAGTTGGAAGTTATCAACCCTGTGATCTGATATGAAGCCAACCACCAAGACCACAATGGTGTCAGACAGCAATAAATGTTTCTCTTCATTTAAGAGAAACCCTATCTTTGTAATATACCTAGTTGAAAGATGAAGCCCTATAATTTTGAATTACCTCAGGTTAGCCCAGAGATGACAAGGACATAATGAAGAGTTTCATGAAACTCCTCTCTGACAATGCTGATTTAGACATGCCATTACCTACATTTTTCTTTCTCAGAGGCATTATTTTGTCCTTTTTTTCTTTTCTTTTTTTTTTAGCTCGCTGTGTCTTCCTAATCTGCATTTCTAAAATAACTGGCCTTTCATTTCTGCAAAGCAGTTAATAATTTCTAAAAAAAAAAAATGTATTGAGGACTTTCATTTTTTTTACTTCTCCCCAATTTGTAATTAATGTTAGAGATTTTTAATTTTATGATTAATATTTCATTTTTGAGGCAAATTGTAATTTTGTTTTAAAAAATGGACCATTTATTCCTGTCTTTGCCTTCTTTCCCTTCTCTCTTTACTTTGCAAATAAATGTAAAATCTCCTTAATCATTTGTCATTTGAGAATTTTTGCCAGTTTTAATTCAGTAAAAAGTAGTAGCTATTTCTCATATTTATCTGCAAATTGCATTGACTCTGCCTGCAGTCATATTAGGTGGTAATGATTTATAGGCCCTCTAATAATTTATCTGATTAGGTACGTTGTGTTCTATTTTTTTTTTTTAAAAAGCTATTGAATTAATGCTCCCAGGCATGAGACAAAGAGAAATAAGTTCCAGATCTCCCGCTAGCATTGTGGTTTAGCTTTGCCTGTGCCATACATTAATTTAGTTGTATGTATGAATCAGACTGTTTATTGCTGGAATGGAATCCAATCTGACTGTAGCACAGATCAGCTGAATGGTGGGCCAGTTTCATATCGCCTTTGGTTGGTGATACCAGGAGTTCTGGAGCTAGAAATAAGAACCTTGTAGCCTGGAATTGTGGCCTTGCCAAAACTAAGCTATTGCATGTTGATCTTCGTGAACAGCAGGCAGAACAAAGTCTTTAAACAAACTGGGGTAAGTGCTGGGAGTTTATAATGCTGTCCTTCCCTGGTCAACAGAGCAGTACCTTCTGTGTTCCAGACTCAATCGTTTCTCTCCCTGTCTCTCCTTCTCTGTCTCCTAGAGTCTGGGAATTATTATTATTTTATTTTTTTTGGATTAAAATTCCTGGAGTTCCCCATGGCTACTGGGGGACTGGTCAGATCTCTGTCTTCCATTTATCTCTAGAGCCTTTGACCTGAGTTGGCTTTCTCACAAAGGTTGAAAGGTGGTGGTGGTGGTTGTCGTCGTCATCATCATCACTGAGTCCTTCTGTCATCCATAAACCCTTAGCCCTGTGCCCCAGCCAGGGTAAAGCAGAGCTGATGGCTGGAGAGGTCTGAAGGATCAAAAGCCAAGTAAACACAAACACACACAGAGACAGACAGATGGACAAAGCACTTACAAGGGGGTGCTTGCAAAGGAGGAGTTGAATTGCTGTGGGACCAATCCCAGACGGGACCATCATTCAGAAAGGCACCGTAGCCTGGGCCTCAAATGGATCGTGTCTCTCTCCCCACATACCTACACCTTCCAGGTAGCTACAGGCCTCCTACTTTCTAACACTCTCCAAACACCTGTGGGCTGCTGCCAAGTGACTTCATCCTCAAACTATCTGTGCTGCTTTTAAAATGTGGTGGTTTCAATTTCCTCCTCCCATCTCCCCTCTTTGTCCTCAGCTTATTGTAGCTGCTGCAAACGGAGTTCAAAGTGCAGAAAGCATTTGTACTCAATTAACCCTGCAGTAATGGAAGAGAGGAGGGGAGATGGAGGAATCTTGCACTTCCCAGGAGACTCAGGAAAAAGCAAACCGCTATGGGCTCACCTAGCTTGTCTGTTCTTCCTCACTAATAACTTTGGCCATCTTGACCATGTTGTGACTTTGCTTGGGCACATGTGTCCCAAAATGTTGGAAAGTATGAAATGACATTTGCCTTTTTTTAAAAAAATGTACAATTGCTATTTTCAAACTCGCTAGGGATTTGATAGGCTATAGTTCAGAAATGAAATGTTGCCAGCCTCTGGCCCTAGCCACCCTTTGGATACTCTCAAAGGCATGTGGCCCTTGGCCCAAAAAAATTCCCTAGCCCTGTGACCCAAAGAAAAATATGCCTTTGTACCAGCCAAACTGAAAGTCTTCATCACAAGGTGAGGAGATGGGGAAAAAAGGATGGCTTCAATCTGGCCTCAAGGTCTCTCTTCTCCCTCTTGTCCCAGGTTTTTCCTACTGGGTAAGAGAGCTCCTCACACAGAGATTAATAGCACATGTGTTGTTTATGTATGCATGGGGCTGCACAGAACATCTATTGCTGCTGCAAAGACATTGTAGCTGCTTAAGAAGGCAGATAAATAATATTTATGTACGGCTCCGTGGCACTGCGGTGCAACATCCACTCACGGCGGAGCAGGTCACCCAGTCCTTCCTCTCGCTTTCATTTGCGGTTTGCAGTAAACATGCCATCTCCCCTGGAGAAATGTCCTAGAAGTCAGGAATAAATGAGTGACTACATTGTCATCCTCCTCCTTCTTGGTAAGGGAGCATTAAGGCCACAGCTAGACATTCCAAGAAGTGATATGTGGCTGCTGAGAAAAAACAGAAGCTTCTCATCCATTACTCCACTTTATAGGTGGCACCAGAGGGGCATAAAGGCTAGGAGTGGGAGAGAAGTGCAAAGCCCCCTGTAAGCAGTTCATCTTCCCCATCCCATGGATCCACTGTAGGATTATTTGAAAGCCAGGCACTTCCCAAAGAGTGTTTCTTTGTCATCAGCTGTATGCATGTATCACCACAGACAGGCTCAGCCCATGGTCTAATGCTAGTACTAGACTAAGCAAACCAGAGCTAAGAAGTAACTGGTTTCATCCAGTTAGATACAGCTGTACTCTACAAATAATTCTTCCAGACAGCTACAGATAATTACTTCCTTCTTTTTTTTAAAGACTGAAAGTATAGCTGGCATATAGCGCCATGTACATGGATGGCGTTATATAAATAAAGGATAATAATAATAATAATAATAATAATAATAATAATAATAATAATAATAAAAATATAGTTGTCACATAATGAGGGATAACATCACTCCTTTTGTTGTAAGTATCACTTTTTAGTTACTTTTATAGCAAGGGGAATAGCAGGATGTTGCAAGGTTACAGTGCAGGCCTCATGGCCAGTTGTGGTTACTGAGTTGATGATGAGATGGATAGGAAATGAAGAGAATGTTTCATGCCACATGCCTGAAAATGTGTGTGTTAAAATAACTATTCTATTTGCTTTTGAGAAATGGGAAAGTTACTTTATTTTAAAAAAGAAACTGCCAGTATACAGGCTTCACCCACTTATCTGAAAGGTTAGGGACTGGAGCACTGTCCAAAAATGGAATTTGTTGAAAAGAGGAACCCGTGTACTGTCGTGTAGGGAGCATGAAGGACTTGCAGAAGCTCACTGGGGACAGACAGTATACATTCTGCTTGCAAAGTCTCTCAGCTGGCTTGGCATGGTTTTTGCCCTCACAGCTCACTTTGCAAGCAACATGTGTGCAGAAGCACTCCCAAGTGACCCTCCATAGGCAAGAGCCTCCATCAAATTTAGGGAACTTGGAAGGGTCAAAAGAGCTAGTCATCAGATAAGAAGGTGTCAAAAGGTGTGGGCTTCCTGTACGTCAGTTAACAAAGTTGATGTGTCCCTGGACATTATTTCTTAAACAAAAAATTGGTACTATAAGCATAAATAACATGGAAATAATAGGAATAGTTTCCTACACTACACATAAAGAGCTATTACCTCAAATTGTTGAGTGACTCAGGGGTCCACCCACGATGCCAGTACCTCCATGTGACAATGAGGAATTAATTAGCTCAATTAGGAGGCCTGTGAGAGGGTGATAACCTAACGAGACCTTTCCACCAATGTTTATAGGGTCTTGCAGGAAATAACCAGCCAGAGATTCCAAAATAAGCTAAAAGGTATTTTATTGAAGAGTTCAGTCACGCACACAAAAATCCAGTCACCCACGCACTCTCACAAGAGCTAACTGGAGGATAAAGGGAGGAAAATTGTTGATAGAGGAGTTTTAGAGAATGGGTGATAAGATCCAGAGACCAGCAAAGAAAGCAGCGATGTGGCTTAGACTAGTGCCTAAGGACAGTACCCAGTTGGAAATTAGCACGGCAGTGTGGCATTCAGCAAGCAAGATACTGCATTGAACTGTTCAAAACAGAAGGTTTTTATTCCCAAAATCTACTTTGAGGACATTGGTGTGAATGGCTCTCTGGCTGAGCAAACAATGGAGGTTGCCACATGGACAATGGGGTCTGGATGGAGGTAACGGTCTTAGCGTTAGGTGACAAAGAGTTAATGGCTGTTGTAATACCTCTGTAACTGTGGATAGGTAAGGGAACAGTACAGGGGAACGTCCAGATGCATGAAGAAGGGGCTGAAACAATCACTATTTTGGTGGGAACTTCTCTTTGCTATTGTGTAGAATCAGAGGTGTTACAGTTTTAATTTAAGCCTGTTATCTCTGCAGTTGCTTGGTAATCTGCCTGACAATGACCTTGGTTATCCCTAGAGGGGATCTTCTGACCTGATTTGCAATCACACGTGTTCAGTCAGTAATTTCCCTCTGCCCAGTTTGACCTTCTGGTTACCTCAGGTTCCATTTTATATCAATGCCAATTAATGTATTTTTCCAACTGAATCATATTTTGCCAATTAAACCATATCAGACCTGTGAGGTGCATGGGCCAGTTACAGACCAGTATCTTTCAACAAACTTTTAATTCAAAACTAACAATACTATATGCACATGTAGAATGAAGCACTCAGATCAGGTAAGCCTTCCACAAGTAAACAAAAATATTCTGAACCTTCTAGAGACCCCTTGAAAGCTTCTTCTAAAAGGTATGCAGGGATGATTTTGGTTTGTTTCATTAGCCTCCATTTTTCTTATGGTTTCCATTTTTGTGGCATGCTTTTTAAACATGCTGGTGAGACAGGCTTATATGCCTTCCCCTGTTCTCTGTTTTCTGTTCATACATGCTCAGTGAGGGATGTTGTAGTCAGCTGCTATTTACCTTGCCTGTTGGAGGCAGGCACACACAACTCCAGTAGGATCAGACAGAGTAGAATCCAACTCTTTCCCAGCTCAAGCTTTATTCACCATCTTCCCAATCCCTTTTTCATTCCCATTCTGTGCAGCGTTGATGCTGCTAAAAAACTTTCCAGCTAAACAGAGGATGAGGAGAAAAAGGAGGCTGAGTAGGCATAAAAAGCCTTTGTAAAAAGGAACTTCTTTGTCAGGGGCTTTGTTAAGTAAAGTATGATAATATAATAGTAACTACTTCTGAGGCCTTGGAAGTACCCCTGTATCCAAGAATCCAAATAGACTAGGCTGGCATCATCTTTATTGTCCTTTCACCAGCCGACAAAGAGGTCCTTTTTATTCGGGCAAGCATTTGGTGATTGATTGGTTCTTGGGAAAGAGTGTTTTTAATAGGTGAGTCCTACATTTTTTAAATCTCTTTTAAACATTTTTCAACCAATTCTGTGTTGGTATTATAATTTAATTGCCTTTCACTAAAACTGTTGTGTTTTTATCCACTTTTTTTTAAAAGTTAATCTTCTTGTGAGCCTCCTTGAGTCCCAGGCAAGCTATAAATCAAATGAAATCAAACAATGAAATAAAAATTTAAAAAGTACTTCTGCCATATATTCTGCCAGCCTGATGTACTTAGCAATTCCTGTACAACAGATTCCTTTTCTCTTCCTGCACTGTGACAGCTTTGCTCAAATCATATGATTATTCAGTAGCACAATCTAGGGATGAGCCAACCAAATCCATGGCAGGGATTCGAGATTGGGAATCTGAATCCCTGTGCCAAAATAGGCAAACCAAATCTTTCAAATCTGTCACCCAAACGGTTTGTTGCAGACCGGGACACCTGAAAACCTGGGAGACTGGGATGCCTGAAAATTTGGGAGACCAGGATGCCTGAAAACTTGAGAGAACAGGACATCTGAAGATTTGGGAGACTAGACACACAAAGGGAGATGGCAAGTAGGTTAATTTTTCCCTTGGAGTAATAATGGCCTTTGCTAATAATTTCACAAATTACATCTAGGGTTGTATTCTAAGATATTTAAATTGAACATTTCATATTTAAGTTCAGCACTTGACTGGAAGCTACAGGCTTGAGATTTCAAGGACAGCTGAAACATTCTTTTGCATAGCTTCCTTGCAAAGCCCTTTCAGACACAATTCTGGGCTTTGTAGTTTTACAAGGTGTCACAGCCTCCTCTGCCAAAGTGTTCTGGTGCATCATCAAACTACAAACCCCAGGATGCCAGAAGGAGCTATGCAATGAAAACTCACTTTTGACCTGGATTATCTCTGTACTGTAGTAGTCCTGTTTACACAGGCAGGAAAATGTGGGATTAATTCACATTTGCATGTCTGTGTACAAAGGGCTTTCATGATATTTTCATTCTGGGGAGATCCTGAGGCAAAACTATGACAATTGTCTTGGCCAGATTTCTTCAAAAAGAAGTTTGCCTTTGCCTAGGCTTTTGCTAAGGCTGAAAGAGTGTGTCTTGCCCAAGTTTATCCTTCTTTCCCTTGCTTTTTAAACCTTTTTTGAAAAAAAGATTTGAGATTCATGAGATTCGTGGATTCCCAGAACCTTCCTGGGATTCAGATTTGGAAAATTCTGGATTTGTCCCATCCCTAGCACAATCCAATACATGTCTCCTCAGAAGTAAGCCTCACTGAGTTCAGTGGGGCTTACCCCCATGCAAGAACTGCAGCCATAGATGCTTTTATCTGGTTTCAGCCAATAGATAGATAGATACAGAGGTGTGTGTGTGTGTGTAAATAGCCAGTGTCATGTAGTGGTCTGAGCACTGGACTACAACCCTAGAGACCAGGGTTTGATTTGTGGCTCAGCCTTGGAAACTCTCTGATGTCACCTTGGGGACATCACACGTTCTCAGCCCCAGAAAACCACATGATAATTTCACCTTAGGGTTACCATAAGTCAGAAATGACTTGAAGGTACACAACAACAAAAACAGCAACAACAACAGGTTTGCATATGACTATGTATGTATAATAAGAATGTAATTCATGTTGGGGGGAGGGAATAGGAAGCATCCACATCTTGGGTGAGCCATTGCAACCGAAAGTTTGAGCTTATTACTACTACACCCCACACAATTTTCTGAATTGGTTTATTAATCCTGCCCACCCTTTATATCTTTTGGGATCAGATGATGGACGCAGTTTTGCATTGCTTAGACATTCTGCATGCCTTCTCATTTTTATTCATTATAAGATCATGCAATAAAAAACCCACATCTCTATTCCTGCAGAGAGTTTTTCCTTTCTGATAAATGGATAGCTCTGCGTGTTTTTTTTTTTTTTGGTGTGACAGTTCTTCGTCTTGATGGCTTGACTTAATTAATTTGTTTAATTTATTGATCCAGGCCATAGCAAAAGAGCATTCTCCCTTAAACGGGCTCTCCATCATCTTGAGCCATGGGACTAAATACCCCTCGGGGGGAAACAACACATCTGAAATTTATTTAGAAGCTCACATGTTGCTCATCTGAAATTTCACATGCAAAGATGTGAAATCAAGATTAAATATGATTTGTTGGCTTTAAGTAACAACCAAGAGGTCAAGTCATAAACTGACCTATTTTCTTACTGTCTGTTTCACTCAGTGTGTCTTTTGAAATAAACCTGGTGTTCAGATTATGAAGAATAAAGAAATACAGCACATTCAAGATTCGTTTTCTCATTTCATAGTCTTTTTTTTTTTTTAACTTGGATGACTTTGATAACTGAATTCCTAACATTTCTGTGATATTCAATAAGGGTTAAATTAACATAATAAAAACCAAAATTTAATTGAAATTCAGTCCACTTACGAAACACAGTAGGACTTATTACTAACAAACTCATCCAAAAATCCTGTCAATGCCAGACAGCGTAACCAATGGTAGGGAATGGTGGGAATTCTAGTCCCTCCCTTAATTCAACCCAATGGCAAAGGAGTTTCATGTTGTAATCTAGCATTAATGTACCACGATGTCCTTTTTCATGAGTTAGGAAATACAGTAATCCCTCCATATTTGCTAGTGTTAGGGGCACAGGATTCCCATGAAAGTGGAGAAACTGTGAATAACTCTAGGCCCTCCCAAACCACACACAAAAAAAGTATGATCATCATATTCAACCCACCATGGATTCCTTTGAGGCATCAGGGTTCCTTCACAAAGCAGAAGTGGGGGGCTGGTGGGGCTGACTGCTACCTCTACTCCTGCCCTAGATAATTTTTAATAGGGACTTGCAAGCCTTGTTCACAGTTTCTCGGTCTCGTGAGGCTTGCAGTCCCTATTAAGAATTGCACAGGGAGGCAGCAGAGGTGACAGCAAATAATCCCTGAATAATCATAGAATCATAGAGTTGGAAGAGACTACAGCGGCCATCCTCTGCTATGCAGGAACACCCATCAAAGCATTTCCAATAGATGGCCATCCAGCCTCTGCTTAAAAACTTCCACCATACTCCCAGGCAGCCTATTCCATTGCCGGACAGCTCTGACCATCAGGAAGTTCTTCCTGAGGTTCATGTGCAATCTCCCTTCCTGCAGCTTGAATCCATTGCTCCTTGTCCTAGTCTCTGGAGCAGCGGAAAGCAAGGCCACTTTCTCCTCAACATGACATACCTTCGGATATTTAAACATGACTATCATATTCCCTCTTAACCTTCTCTTCTGCAGACTAAACATACGCAGCTCCCCAAGCCACTCCTCATAGGGCATGGCTTCCAGGCCCTTCACCATTTTGGTCGCCCTCCTCTGGACACACTCCAGCTTGTCAATGTCCTTCTTGAATTGAGGTGCCCAGAACTGGAAATAGCATTCCAGATGAAGTCTAACCAAAGCAGAATAGAGTGGTACCATTACCTCCTTTGATCTAGACACCATATTCCTATTGATGCAGCTAAGGAAGTCACCTTCAGTATCTGGGAAACTGTTTGCCTTGAGCCAAAAGACCAGTGCTGACAGTTAGGCCCTAACAGACTGTGAAAACAGCCCTCTACTTGTTACTGCAGGTTAGGTCCCCTTGGAGATAGCATTTTGATATCAATAATTTGGCTCTCTTCCACCATCCCTCTCCACATGTTTGTGAGGCCCCCAGACAAGCACAGAACTAGGCTTGGCCACTAAACACTGCAATATCCCAACACAATACAGGCAGGCCAGAAATAGCCAGATCCTTGCTTTAGGAGACCTCTCTGCAAACACCCTCATTACGTATGCACGCTGTTTACAAAGGACTCCCTGCCCCGAGCAGGTAACTTGGCAAGCTGAATACTCAAATGCCAAGCACTCTGCGTTTGCATACTATCTACCTCTTTGTCAATTCGGACTTAACTCAATCGTGCTAAATTTTGACCTTTCCAAAGCTTTGTCTCGCGCCCAAAACTCATTGTTTTCCCCAACTACAGAATAGCCTGCAGTTACATTTCTCCCTATAAAAACTCCTGGTTCCGAGACCTTTCTCAGATCGCTCCTGAGTTCCAGACCGCCTGGCTGCCGCTTTGCTTGGCGAGCTATCCCCTCAGTCCCACGTGGTGAGCCACATCAAACCCCAGCATCGCTCTCTATTCTTCCAGGCTTCAGGACAGGTTTCGTATCACCCAATTTAACAATCCCTCTCAAAATCTTTATTTTCCTTAGTTGCTTCTGTGATTGTGTATGTTGCATACACTCTGTGTCTGTATTTAATAAAATCTCAATTATTCTTATAACTTGGTTTGTTTCTTGACTTGGCCTGACCCCGTAGACACTGGGTAAAAGATTCCGCTGCGTTGCCCTGCCTCTTGCATTGCTAACTTGTGCTCTAGCTAATTTCCCCAAACTTAGTTAATTGAGAGCACATATAGGTGTCCCTCCCAGGACCCCCAGTAAATAGGGTAACATACTACTGAAAGAAACTCAAGGTTGCAAAAGGTGAGGAACAGGTACAGACCTCTCATCTCCTAAATGCTTCTGCCTTCTGAAGTCAGAAAATTCCTTCACTGTCCTAATATAACTCTTTCTACTGTCAAGTGCTAAGCATAAGTTAATGGCCCTGCCTACCTCACCCTTCCAAGCATCCATAGTTCTGCTGGCTTCAAGTCCAGCATGCTGGCTCCGACTGTCCACAGTGCTCCATCCACGTGTGAGAGAGAGCATCAACTATGTCACTGTTCACCCCCACATGGAGCACAGTAAAATAATATTATAACTTAAGCATTAAAGGATATATGCCCTAACCAGCCTCAAAACCCTGGGAGACTTGGGACCTTTCTGCACTGCACTGTTATAGTGTTATTATTCCACTTTCAACATCCTATGGAATCCTGGGGTTTGCAGTTTAGAGAGGGACATTTAGAATTCGCAGCCAGAGAGCTCTTTGTCCACAGTAAACAACAAACCCCAGAATTCCATAGGATGTTGAAAGTGGAATAATAGCACTATAACAGTGTAGTGCAGAAATGGTCTTGGACAATAAGGAGTTAATGACTTGTACTATGTCCATATCGTGGCATGAGAAGTAACTGCAAGAGTTAGCTAACTCCTCTACGCAAATCTTGATGGTGACCAGGATTGGGAAAAACTTGAAGAATGTAAGATCTGACATGATACTGGCCTCAGCTCAGTGGCCAAGACAAACATGGACACACTGACAGCCCCTAAAAAGCACTCCAAAATCCACAGACCATGCAATATTCAAAGAAACTTGCACTGCATCCCTAAGCTTCATCCCTAAGAGACCCAATTAAAATCCGTGAGGAATTCCTGCCACACTCCAAGATCCTTCCAGACCCCCTGTGTGATCTTAATCCTATGGTGCATCTTGCAAACTTCACAAATAGCGTAACACATCTGAAATTTATTTAGAAGCTCACATGTTACCCAACTGAAATTTCACATGCAAAGATGTGAAATCAAGATTAAATATGATTTGTTGGCTTTAAGTAAGAAGCAAGAGGTCAACCCATAAAGTGACCTATTTTCTTACTGTCTGTTTCATTCAGTGTGTTTTTTGAAATAAATCCCATGCTCAGGGTTAAAATGAAGAATGAAGAAATAGAGCACAGTCAAGATTTCTCTTCTATTTTCATAGTCTTATTTTTTAACTTGGATAACTTTGATAACTGAATTCCTAACATCTCTGTGATATGCAATAATGGTTATATTAAAAATAATGATAAACAAAATGTAATTGTAATTCAGTCCAATTAGAAAACACAGTAAGAGTTACTACTAACAGACTCATTTAAAAATCCCATCAATGACAGCATGAGCTATGGTCTGGGATGGTGGGAGTTCTAGTCCCTCCCTTAATCGAATCACTAAACAATGCAGACAGAACATTACAAAGTTCAAGTGTTGGTTCCACTCTCCATTATGTTGTTAAGGGAACAACAAGAAACAATAGTGGAAAGTGTGTTTTATACCATAGACTAGCAGCTAAAAAGTTAACAAGCAATTTAGAAAAAAGGGGGAAAAGGCCATTTCCACACTAGACTGTTATAGTGCTCTTATTCCACTTTTAACATCCTATGGAATTTTGGGGTTTGCCGTTTAGGGAGGGGCCTCAAAGGGGTTTTTAAATAACTTTGCAAACTATGTATATTACTTACCATGCCTAAGTCTCAGAAAAAAATGTTGCATAATTATGGCATAGCCAGCACTCTCAGCCAGGTCTTCCATTTCAGAAGGTGGAATGGTGCTTTTCAGTTGAGTGAGATATATCTAGAATTATTCCCTTCACAAATGAGCATAAGATGGCAGCACATTCCAGTTTGATACAGCCTCTTTAAAAATCACTCTTAGTTAGATTAATCCTTTTTTGTTTCTTGGTTCAGAAGATAATGGAGAAACCTGCTGGTGTTCTAATTGTGTCCAAGAACATTTTACCATAACAGGCTGGGCTTGGGTTTTGTTTTTTCGTTTCTTTAAACAGTGTCTGGGAATTGCTTTACCAAAATTTATTGCTAAAACAGGGTTTCCTGTTGCCACTGAGTGATATATATTCAAAGATTATAATTCGCCATATTAACCACAGCTTCCTGGCTGATACCAACGTCTATATGTGTAGCACTATAGGGCCCACAGTGGCCCAGAGCTTGAGAAGGCTACTTTATGGGGCTATAGCTCTCAGAATCTGGGAGATGTAATCCAGAAAAGTAGATTTTCCCAGCACTGCACTATCCACTGCATCACATACTACTGTGTAAAATAAGCAGCAAATATTTCACTTACTCTCTCAGGAAGGTTGTGATCTAGCAGAAAAATCCAATCCAAACGGAGGAAAAAGGGGAAAAATCACACCATTTTTAATTCTCTCCTTTGAATCTGTCTGCAGTGAACAGACAACCAAGGCTACCACATTGCAATTGACTAATTCCAGCAGTGAATAGTAACCAACTATTAATCTTCAGAGACATTTTGTATTCAGGGCTCCAGGTTATTTCCTATCAAAGGGGGAGCTGAAGAAAGAAACTCCAAAATTTTACACCAAAGGAAAACTGATCTTTGCCTTCCATAAGTTGCATAAATGTACTGTTTCTGTTATAAGATTTATTTGGCTTCCAAATTTCAGATCTTCAAGAGAGTCTTTTTGGAATATTTCCATACCATTTCCTGGGATGCCAAAGGACAGAAAGGGAAAGAAAAACACTGGATACAATCAGAGGTGCTCAAGAAATTTGATCTGTGCAAATTCTGAGACAAATTGCCTTGATCAACCAACCACCCTTGCACCAGAGTACAGATTGGAATACAGCTGTAAATTGGACCTTCCACTTTTCCAAATATTCAAGGCAGTACCTGAATCCAAAAACATCAAAGCGTCTTTCAAAATGTGATTCAAAATCCATATTTAGAGAGAAAATTTGTCCAAAATGATGTATTTATGTATTGATTTAAAAGCAATTTTATTGGGGGGGGGGCTTAACTGGGAATTAATGAAAAAAATGGGACAAAATTTATTGAAGGCTCCTTCAGATAAAGGGTCTCCCAAGTACTAAAGATCTTTTGCTTTATAAACTGCAATTAGAATTTTAAGAAGCTTTCCACACATTTCTCTATTTTGCTATGTTCTTTTCATACTAGTGAGGTGGTATGTAGCTCTTTTGGAGGCAGTGTGGGTAGAGTGGTTTGAGTGCTTCACCAGGAATCTGGGAGAATAGTACTGGGTAACCACAGGAAAGTCACACTCTCTTAGGTTTAAAGGCAGGAAAGGTTAGCTTCCTCTGAACCAATTTTGCCAAAAAAGCCCTGTCACAGGGCCACCAGAAGTCAGAAATGACTTAGAGGCATGGAACAACAAACAACATTAATTGTAAGTGAGGATGAAGGACTGTTCCCAAAGATGGATTTATGTGATTGGAGACCTGGATCAACAGCAAAAATAGGAGTCTTATTCTTCCATGTGTCACAACTAACGCTGTTGGGGTACTCACCACACATTGCAGGGAACTGGCCAGGTCAAAAAAACCTTCCCTGATCAGGAGCTAGTACCATTCAGATAATCCTGATGAAAAGGCTGGCTCTGGGCATCCGCTCTGCAGCAGCCCCAACATTTCACTCACAGCTTTGGCTACTCTGAACCAAGGGAGGGTGGGTGCTATCAACCCTTAAGGAATAGCAGGGAAATCTACACCCATCCCTTCCCTTTTCAGGAACATTTATTTTTTGATAGTGTGGTGGTTCAGGAAGCATGTGTGTGTGCATGCACGCAAAGCACCAACAGCAGTATGGGATCCCTTGCCACAGAGCCTCCTAGAGCATTTCCTCTGATTGCACCAATGATAATCCAGCCTTAAGGATTCCTCCTCCCCCTGCCAGAGCACTTGCAGGCTCTGCAGAGAAGAAAAGAAGAAAATATTGCCCAAAAAGTCCTTGGCTGATATCCGTGACCACACAGGGAGAGCATAAAGCTTCACCAGGCATTCCTATATTTCCTTTCCTTCCCCCATCCCCACACACATTCTGTAACCCACCTTGCTCCAATGTTATTCTGCTTTGGTCAGCACTTTGAACTGAGAGTATTTTCCCTGAGTCTGATAATTGCAGTTTCAATTATCAGGCTCCGAAAATTGCCTTTCTTCTTTTGTAAAAACAATTACAGGGCTTGCTTCTGGTGTTACTAAACCTATAATCAAAATAGCAAATCACATTTCTTTATTATTGATTTTTCACCCATCTTTTCCCCAACATGGGGCCACCACCACACTACACAGCCTCTTACAAAACATTTGGGGGCTCCAAAGCACTGCTTTCACACACACACACGAATGGCTGACATTTATACTTTGTCCAAGACAGGACAGTTGAGCTCTAGAAGGACCTGGTACTCCACAAACTAGGGTGACCCTTATATCCAATACTCTGTATACCTTCTAGTTATTTCTGTCTCTTATGGCAACCCCTAAACCTAATCTATCACGGGCTCCTCTCCTGATAAGATTTGTTGAGAGACAGTTTGCCATTACCTTCCTCTTGTTTTTATTATTTTTCTATCAAAATTTCCAACCAATAAAAAAGAAAATGCAATATCTTCTATAGTTTATGCAACCAATTTAAAATAACCCCCTCGCATTTTATTTACCTGCATTCCTTATTTTGCTTTCCCCCCCGATTATATGCTATTTCAAGAACCATCTTTATCTGAACCTACTTTACATGAAATATCCTTTTCTCCTTGATCATTCTATCCTATGTTTTACATACACTATGTAGATACATTTCTATCTTTTTTAACAATTTCCCCACTTTTAGCATAACCCCTTTTTTCTTATATCTTGTATAACATATAAAACTTATAAACATTATCTTCCTCTGAAGGCAAGAGAGTGCAACTTACCCAAAGTCACCCAGTGACTTGTCCAGGATCATCCAGCATAGATTCAGATCCTGGTCTCCAGCAGTCAAACCACACCACCACTATGGCTATCACATCCCATGTAACTTGGCAATACTAAGTTACACTATATTTTCAAATGAAATCAAAGAATGTGTGTGTGTGCGTTTTCAAACAGAGCTAGAGTGTCCCTCAATATTTGTGTTTAGCTTTTTGCAAATCTTGGAGAGACTCCTTCTTAGAGGCTCATTATCTCATTGTTGCTGTTGTTTTATTCATTTATATCCACCACCACCACCACCTTTCTCTCAATAATGACCCTTAAGGCAGCTAACAACATATTTAAAGCAATGCAAATTACAACTATGCAAAACCTTAAATAAAAGTATAAACATAAATTTTTAAAAACAATCAATTTATAAAGTTAAAAACACTGAAGCTTAAAAACATTACATTCATTAAAAGCATACATACAAAGCTTAAAATAGCACCACACAGCATTAAAAGACCAGTCCAGTCACCTTCTAGAAATCCAGGGACAAAAAAATATTTTAATTTGCTGATGGAAGGATAGCATAGGCCATTTCCACACTGGGCGAGGGAATTGACCCTTGCCGCTACCTACCTGACTTCTTGGCTCCCTGGTCCAGTCTGCACTGCTCTGGAGCAGTGTGTGCTCGTCGCTCCGCACTGCTCCAGGGATGAAAATGGCGGCTTCGAGGGTCTCGACCAACCACTGAAGCTCACCAGCCTAAAGCCCACCCCCAGCAGACTGCAGGCTTTCACCTGCAAATCTGCACTGGAGACCGGGCATGGAATGGCGTGCTCCATGCTTTTGAAAGACCCGTTTTAAGCAGTCTTTCAAAATCACGCTTGACGACTGCTTGGGGTTGTTCTGGAATGGGCTGAAGTGCGGATCTACGTTAAGTAGGTCCAACCCAGTCCGCTCCCAGGTGCAGACATCTTCCCTGGAGGACGCTCTGCACCATTTCTATTAGCCCATGCGGAAATGCCCATAGATGGGGCCATCCTGGCCTTCCCAGGGAGAGAGTTCTAAAGTTTGGGAAAAGGTCACTAAGAAAGCCCTTTCCTTATTCCCTTCAAGCCAGCTTGGGAAGACAGTGCAAGCCAGCTTGGGAAGACAGAAGGGCCTCTCCAGAGGATCTCAGAGCTCCAATGGGCTCTGAACACCTCTGGCTATGCTAACTTGATGCCATTTCCACACTAGACAGTTATAGCGCTATTATTCCACTTTCAACATCCTATGACATCGTGAGGTTTGCAATTTAGGGAGGAGACTTTGAGGCCCCTCCCTAAACTGCAAACCCCAGGACTCCATAGGATGTTGAAAGTGGAATCACAGTGCTATAACAGTCTAGTGTGGAAATGGCCTTGGAGATTCTGAGAGTTTAGTCCAAAAAAGGTAACTTTTCCAAGTTCTTTTAAAGTTTGTTTCAGGTTAAAAAACACATCCATGCTACTTGACAGCATTTTCACAAGACAGAGAAAGTTCTTCTCGTTCTTCCAGCAAAAATAATAATTTCAAAGGTAACCACACAAAAGGTCTGACCAGGCAGAATTTGAGGTGGGCTGAGGGGGATGTACATACAAAGGGTTTTTAAAAATGGCTCTATCACTTGGAATCAAGAAGGATGTTGATGGCTTCAAAGAGAGGGGATTAGTGTAAACTGCAGGCTTATGTTCCAGAAATCCCTGGCTTTTCACAGCCACATTGACTCTGTAAGTTAAGAGTCACAGCCGCTCACTGATAAGTACAACATAAGAGCAATTCCACCTCAGCCTCTCGCTCTATGATCAATATGACGTGCCCGCTCATGTATCTCTGGGAATCCAGAGACGTTTCTTCCAAAATCACCACATTTCTACATTTCCCCCACCTACCAAAGTACTATTTTTTAAATGAAACCATTTTTTTAAGGCATACAATCAAACAATAAGACCAAAATCAGCAAAAGGTACTTGGGCAAAGTATCTATGAACCAAAGGAAAGATGAACATTACAAAATTACAGAATCTCTTCCTCAAACAACATTTAAGAAAAGAGAACATCATCCCAGAGGTTGACCTAAGAGAATACACGTTATTTGAATTATTATTGATGCACTCAAGATGAAAATCAGGACACAGCCAGTCCAGCAACACTAGAGTGTGGTCAAGATGGCAAAACTTATTAATGAAGTAGAACACACTAGCTAGGAGGGGCTGCAGCAGTTTGCTTTAGCCTGGGTCTTCAGGGAAGAGAAAAATTCTGCCGCCTCCTCCTCTTCTTCTCCAGTGAGTTAATTGAGTGGAAACTACTTTTACTCCTTGAACTCCGCTTGCAGCAACTGAAGTAAGCTAAGAACAAAGGGGGGGAATGGGAGAAGGAAAGAGAAACCAGAGCATTTTAAAAGCAACTGAAAGAATAGGACAGCAGAGGATTAACTGGGTCTGTCCCTGACAAATTGGAACACTTGGAGGGTATGTCTGTGCATAGTAAAGGTATCCATAGCAAGTTCTCTCGCTAACAAGAGTTGTGCCCCACTCTTGTGCTCTCAGAGACAAGCCCCAATGCGTCCCACACCGCCGAGCAAAGCAAATAGTGGGGGGACGGCCTTTGCCGCCCTCCCGCGAGACGAGTTGGCGTCGTGGTGGCCGATGGGAGGAGGCGTGGCTGGGCACGGTATTTAGGGCCCTCCCCGCCTCCCCGGCGGCCACTCATGCTGGTCAAGGCGACCCACCCTCCCCCCTATGGTTTCAGTGTAAGATAGCTGGTCGCTTCAGGGCCGGGTAGGAATTTTTTCCTCCCTTTATGGGGTTTTTTTCGCCTACCCTACACTGCACCTGGGGCGGGGCAATTGGCGCGCAGGGTGGTGTCTTAATGCGCATTAATTAGGCTGCCACTACTCCGCAATCGTGCAGGCCGGAAATGGGGGGAGCTGGAGGTTCGGCGTGTACCTATGGCACCCCCTTTCGGGGTGGAGGATAAATACTATCCTTGGGGGGACCCTGGGATCACCCCACTTGCTGCGCAGCGGGGGGTGGACTTGGGGCTCCCTTCCAGACAAAGGCTGGCCAAAAGCCATCTGGCACCTTCAGCGGTTGGCTTTGGGGCCTGGTATCTCGCTCAACAGGCTAGGGGAGACGGTCGGGAGTGGCCTCTTGCCCTAGTCCGAAGGTGCTGTTAACCCTCCCCCCTTAGCATTCTGCTCAGGCCAGAAACTCAAGTTTATATTCGGGTTAGTTCAACCCTTGTTAATTAGGCATATTAATAAATTGCCCTAGTTCAACCCAAGCTTGTCTGGGGTCTCGTTATTTCGTGAGTAGGGTGGCAACAGCATCTGAGCAGCTGCATTTTGAACCACCTGAAGTCTTGACAACTCACTCCACCTTCAGCATCCCACCCTTGTTCCCTTGTGCTGTCCAGAGATGATGGAAGTTGTAGTCCTGGCATGGGCAGCTTCTGGGGTAAGACAGGGAGGGGCACCAAGTCCCTGAGGATCCTATAGGGTCACAACTACCAAAGATTCTCTAGTTGTGTGCCCAGAAGCCTCAAGAATGTGACTGCCATTTGGGGCTATTTTGAGGACTCACAGAGCTTGTTTTAATCTCAGTGCTGCTTCTTGTTGAAGGTTTTAAAAAAGCCCTACAGGCTTAAAGCAGGCACAGGGAGAACAAAGTGGCCAACTATGTCACCAGAACTGCTGGAAGGAACAACTGGCAAATCCTAAGCTAAAGTTTGGAGGTAGGGCATAGGGGCACATTTGGGCCACATTTTGTCCACCTCGGCCACAAAACAATGCATCTGAAAGACATTGAAAGTGTTATGGAAGAGTAGATTAGATGGCCTCCTACAAGAATCTCTCCACTACGTTCTACATTCAGCCCCTGGCATTGCCAGTTTAAAAAGATAGTGGGTAACAGAGCTAGAAAAGATCTTCGGCTTAAAAGAAATGAAGAGTTACTGCCAGTAAGTCCAAAGAGCACTTGACCAGATGGATAAATAGCCAGGCTCAATTTATTTATATGGCATCTTCATACAAGATTCACTTTTGTGGCAGCAACAAAAGTTGCAAGAGTCTGGCCTTTAGTCCTGACCTTTATTTTGAAGCCAAGCACATTCTCTGTTTTGCTTAGATTGCTTTCTGAACCTCAGGAGGACACATGCTGTATTTCAATTATTTAAGGATCTGTGAACATGCTACAAGCCTTCTGCCAACCACCTATTTCCATTCTGAATCCACAGCACCGCTTTATATATGTATGTACAGACCCTTCTGCTTCATTCCTAGTAGGCCAAGAGAACATTTTAAGGTCCATTTGCATGAGGTAGAAAGCTGGAAAAGCCCATTTCCTTTCAAAGACACAAAGTAAGTAGCCCTAGATAGTTCCGTGAATCTCACATTGTTTCTCTTTTTCTGCCATGTCAGAATCTCTTTGCTCAAAATGTAGGTTGTACTCCTTGAAAGACACTTTAATAATGCAGGACCTTGCAAGGTCACTGAGAAAACAACTACCAAGGTATCTTCTCCCTTTCTTGTGCTCTCTCTCCCTCTCTCTCTGAAATGTTCTTTCCTTTCCAACTTGTACAATATGTACATATATTTTGAACATTTTTGGCAGGTTAATCCACCCCTTAGAGGCTAACAGTAATATTGTGTTTGCTGCTGGAGAAAGGTTGCCCTCCAACCATCATTTCAGCAAGACCACAGGTGAAAATTTCACAGGTAGAAATTGCTTGTGGGACAATTCAAACAGTCTAGCATAACCCAGGAAACCGTGATATATTTCAGCTTTTTTTACTATGTATCTGAGAATCTTCCATTCAGCATGGCCACTAACCATGGTGAATGGATGACTCTGGGAACCGTAGCCCAAAAACCAGCTTTTCTAGGTTCTGACCCAACTTTGGTCCTTCCAGATCTTTCAGGCTCCATTTACTATTACAAAGTTGTTCTCCATTCCCATTTTCATTGACTATGATGGTTGCCTAAATTGGAGGCCAAAACATTTGGAGTTATCTTGGTTGGGGAAGGCTGGCCTAACCCTATTCACTTGCCCAGACAGTGCATGCCACTGTCAGGGAGGACTTGGAATACAAGCTCACTGGAGACCACTTGAGCTCTTCTGATACCGTTGGCTTCAGTTTCCCAGCAGCCCCTGTAAAGGGAGGAGGAATCTCCCACAGTTCTCAGTTGTTGCCACTTTTCTTCATTTCACATCCTTTTGTCTCAACTCTCCTTGCCTGGTTCACTTATACATCGGTCATCATTTCCCCTAAGCCAATTATACCGGCCAGTCTTGGATTCAGCCCAACTCCCAAAGCATATTTACATGCAGCTTTTCTAGTCTCTTCAGACACAGCAAACAATCTATTGGCTGACTCCTAAAAAGGATAATTCTACCTTCTCCAGCCCCTTCCCTTGAACTAGGAAATATCTGCTGCAAGCACAAATAGAGGTACATATCACTATATAATAAACCTGTTACCTTACTAACACCTGTAAGGACTCTGAACCTGCCAATGGTCAGGTTCATTCACACACTTCATTCACAACAGCCAATATGGCATCTTCTATGAGCCCTACCTAGTACGGCTAATTTAGATTTGGAGTTGCAGTATCAGCTGGGGAAACCTAGGTTAAAGGAAAACAGCTTGCACAAGAATGTTCTATAATTTTGTATCCGTTAAAAATAACTTTAACAAAAGAGATTTGTTAAACAGTCAGATAGGCTCGTTCAAAGCATATAGTACCACACCACTGTACATGTACTGGCTTTCATGGTAACATCTTCATAAAATGTAGCCTCAGGCTTGGTGATACAATCTTCACTGTTACACATGTCTGTTTTTGTATTGTGGTTAACGTGGCAATTTTTCCATGATCAGACTACCTCTAGATCCATTCCGCCGAGTAATTAAATGTTCGTGCTTAAGGTACTAATATCTCACATATACACACAAATCAAACCAACTTCTCAGTGACACACAGAATGGACATATCACACATCTGAGGAGGGTACAACATTCTTTCATACTTTTTTCAATTGTGATGGTAAATGAGAACGGGTCAAAAAGGGGAAAGGAGGCAAAATTTTCATTTCTGAGCTTTACCACTCATTCATTTTCTAGTAAGATATAACACTGTGTGTTGTCACTTTTCCAGGTAGACAGATGACTGACAGAAAATAGATGGTGTTGTGAGGAAAGGACGACACTGTCAAACATCCCACAGTGGATGTACAAAATAAGTCCCTAGATTTGCAGGGATTGGTATAAATTAGCTCTAAAAACATACATGAAGCATTCGCTGTTCTCAGCAACTTCTCCAGATATAAACTTACTCAAGAGTGTATACAAACTTGCATTTTTCAAGCTTGTACACATGCTCTCCTACACTGGTGGGCAACATGGAGCCCGAGGGGTTAGTTGCTTCCCCCATTCAATTCTTTAGAATGCTGAGGCTCCATGGTCCATCTGAACTGTGATAGCAAAAAGTACCACTTTTGGATTATACGTTTACTAGAATTACCAGGTGTCCTTTATATGAAAGACAGAAAGCTTGTCCCTTATAGGGCTGGGAGGTGTCCCTTATTATAAGGGATTTTAGAAGACTTTTCCTGTAATATATCCTGAGGAAGAAAAATCCTGCATTTTGGGGTGCAGGCTCTACATAAAGGCAGAAAATGCATGCCATATATATTAATTTTAAAGATAAATACATGGCTAAATTAACTGAAATCAATACTTTCATTGATATTTGAGGAGAACACAAACTACTTCTTGACTATCAACCCCGCATATCGTGAATTTCACTTATCACTATTTTGAAAACCTGACAGCTCTAGCGGCTACCAAAGTTCAAATTCCTAGGTAGCCTTAGAAGTACCTTCATGGTTTAAGAGAAACACTTCCTGCTGCCCTTTTCTAGAGAAAGAGAATTGTTCACCTTTCATAAATAACTAATCACATATATCTTGCAATATGCCCATGCTAAATTTCATACCTCTAGGTCATTAGTAGTTGCCGTAATTTTAATAGTCTAATGAATGAATCATATCTCTGCACACCATTAATAAACCAGGTCCTGGCTTGAAATACAAGTTCAAACCATAGTTTGCCAGTCTGAACGCCATGTCAAATTATAGTTTGCTATGAGCAAACTGAAAGCAGTTGCAGAGCTGGGGAAAGTTTTAACTACATCTGTTACTGCAGTTCCTAAGCCGCACTTGGGACGACATTAGATATCACTTTGATATCAATAATTTGGCCTTCTTCTACCATTCCTCTCCATGTGCTGCGGGGTCCCCCGGACAAGCTCGCAGACAGGCACGGCCACTAATCGCTGTAATATTCCAACACAATACAGGATGGCCAGAAATAGCCGTCCCGCTGCTTCAGGAGACCTCGAAGGCAAATACTCTATTATGTATGCACACTACTTACAAAGAACTCCCTGCCCCGAGCAAGAGGCTTGATTAGGAGAATCCTCATCTGTCAAGTACTCTGCATTTGCATACTGTCTACTCCTTTGTCAGTTCAGACTTAACTAAATCATGCTAAATTCTGACCTTTCGGAGGCTTTGTCTCCAGCCCAAAACTTATTGCTTTTCCCAAGTACGGACTAGCCTGTGGCTACATTTTCCTCTATATAAACCCCTGACTTTGTGAGCTTCTTTGGATCGCTCCCGACTTCCATCCAGCCTTGCTGCCGCTTTGCTTGGTGAGCCTTCCCCTCAGTCGCACGTACTGAGTCTTCATACCTACGAACTCAATCTGCAGACTACCTGGGCTTCAGGACAGGTATAGTATTACCCGAACCAACAACTCCTCTTAAAAATCCCTCTATCCCACTCCAACCTTTATTTCTTTAGTTCTCTCTGTGTGTGTTGCATACACTGTTTGATTGTATTTTAATAGAAACAATTATTATTATTTCAATTCTGTTTGCTCCTTGACTTGGCCTGACCCCATAGACATTGGGTGAAAGATCCCGCTCCGTTGCTCTGCCTCTCGCATTGCTAGCTTGTGCTCTTGGCTAATTTCCCCAACTTATATAATTGAGAGTGCATTTAGGTGTCCCTTCTGGGACCCCCAGAAAACAGGGTAACAATCTCCCAGAATTCCCCAACCAGTCTGGTCACTAATGCAAGTTTTAAATAAATTACATATCTCATTCTTTTCCCTGTAAGATTCCATAGCTTTCCACAAGCTGTCTAAAAACTCTTCAAATTAATATCGAGCATGGCTAAGATAGAATTTTTAAAAATCAATTTTGCCTGGAAGCCATGTTAAATTAATAGGGAATGCCACTATTAAATGAGCATCTGGCTCAAACCAGTATTAGTTAGAGAAAGAAGTAATAGGCCCTATTAGATAGCAATCAACATTAAAATGTCATTATTTACCCACAATTAGCACTCCCTGGGACCTCTTGTGTTGTAGCTACAGTTTATCATTCTGAATGCATCAGATAAATATTACTGGATCTCAGTTGACCTTGTAGTTAATTGTGGGTTCTTCATCAACAGGTGCATGCAATTCACTGGTATTTACAAGAAACTAACCCAAAATTTTACTTCAAGGCAGGGCCTTGGGGGACTTTGTAACACCACCAACAAAAGGCAAACTTATATACATACACACCTCCACTTCTTTCCAAAAAGTAAATGCATGGAAGATTAAGATCTAGGCTCCTAAGGGCCATGTCCTTTTCAATTCAAAGCCTGAAAAGATCAATATGCAAAAATAATAAAGGGTAATGATATACCTAAATACAACTGCTAGTTCCAAATAGAGCAGATCCATTGAATCTCTTTAATTTACCTAAGTGTCTCCTTACAAAATTCCCATTGATTTAAAGGATTTATTCCAGTAGGAACTAAAAATAGGACTTAGGGCACAGAAGTGGATTCAAGCTGCAGGAAAGGAGAGTCCACCTGAACTCAGGAAAAATTTCCTGACGGTCAGAACTACCCGGCAGTGGAATCTGCTGCCTCGGAGTGTGGCGGAGTCTCCTTCTTTGGAGGTTTTTAAGCAACAGCTGGATGGCCATCTGTTGGGAATGCTTTGATGGGTGTTCCTACATAGCAGGGGGTTGGACTCGATGGGCCCTGGGGTCTCTTCCAACTCTGTGATTCTATGATTCTAAGTGTTATAGCATGGTTGTGACTTTACTGTGCCACTGAGTATCTAGATAAAAACTTACAGGCAGGCAACACATTTATTGGGACCAAGTATAAATTCACAAAATGTGCAGGCTTTCAAACTCTCTAGAAATCTTCAACAGGCTAAATGGAAAGATTTGTTACACTCAATGCAGAGATAAGCCACATAGGCTTCAGTCTTGAGCCAAAGAAATCAGAACTACATCCAAGACTACAGCCTACCCCCACTCCCACTCCCCTACACAGAGTGGAAGAATAGAAGAACACAGCTGGCAAAGAGTTATCACTTGGGTCTTCACCATGGCTAAAGACTTTGTCTTTCATCCTTTCCATACTTGGCAAAGCAAAGCTTTGGGAAGACTTCAGCGTCTCATACTCCTGACAAGATGAAAGACTAACTTGCTGTAAAGTTACCAAAAATAAAAGCTTGCAGACAAGCAGATTATTTGAATAAACTCTAAAGACAAGTTTAGAAAATAACAGATAGTATGGTTCATGAGAGCCGAGAGCCACAACAAACTCAAGATGACATTTTGCTGCTTGAGGCAAAGGGCAAGGTCCCCTCCCCATTTGACTTACAGAAGCTGGCCAAATTGGATGTTGGATCTAACTTTTTTTAAAAAATAATCTTTATTGAAAATTTATCAAGAAGTATAAAATAACAATTATATACATTTAACAAACAAAACATATACCAAAAACAACCAAAAACCAGTATACACACACACACACACACACATACACACACACAAAGAAAAAGAAAAAAAATATACAAACAGACAAATAATCAACATGTATGTATATAGTCGTGTACATAAGTTTATATTAGAGATGGGCAAAACGAATCCTCGACTCCTCAGCAAGGATTCAAGATTTGCAAATCTGAATTGCTGAGCAAAAATAGGGGAACCAAATCTTTCAAATCCACCAACCAAAAAATAAGTTTTTATTAAAAAGTTCTGTTTAAAAAAAGTTTTTAAAAGTTTAATTTTTTTTTTTTTAGAAAAAGTTGCTTTTTAACCCCTTTTTTAAAAAATCCCTGGAAAGGATTTTTCAAGATTCGTGGATTCCCAGAACCTTCCAGGGATTCAGAAAATTCTGGATTCGTCCCATCCTTAGTTTATATACATGTATATTTATTAAAGAAGTTAACAGATCTACCTAAAAAAGAATGATTAAAACATACATAAAACAAACTTCCAAGTTTAAACCCCTTTGTGAGGCAATTATCTTTATGTCACGAGTCCTGGTATGTGTGTAGTTTAAATCTGTTCTTTACCATTACTAGCCAAACTATAGTCAGTAATCTATAACTCAAAACTTGAGATCTGTTGCAGGATGCCTGGTACTTCATTTTAAACTTTTTTCTAGCCCAGCTGCACAATATGTCACTGAAAACTCCCTCACTCACTCTCTTTTTTTTTTCTTTGAAATTGAAATATGTTATGTTTTACGTAGATATTATGGTATAATTATGTGTTGTCCTTTTGATTTCTAATTTGACATTTCTATTTGTGTCTTTATGTAGCCCATGAAGAAGTCCATTGAAATCCATAGGACAAAACATGTTGGGCTGGTTTCAAATAAAAATCATGCACTGAGCTCTGGGAGAGGTATCTCCCCTTGTCTCCTGTGGATTCCATTGGGTGCTCTCCAGTTTTTGCCTTTTCCGGATCTCCCAGGAAACAAGATAAATTCCCAACTTCAGGTGGCACAAGCTGAGGAACAGATATAGTTGCCCCTCCACTTTCACAAGAGTTGGGGGCACAGGATCCTCACAATAAGTAAAAATCATAAATAAGATTGTCAAAACCCATCCGCTTCTAGGACTGAGCAGCTACCGGTGGCAGCAATGGCCAATCCAGCTCCTTGCTCTCCTTCTCCTCTCCTCCTCCTCCCTCCATCCCATGTTGTGCCAATACCACCAGCCCCTACTTTCTCCTACTTCATACCCCATGATCTAACTCATTACTGGTCCTTCCCCCATCTCCCATAGTCCTACTGCACCTTCTCTTACTTTGCACCCCTCAATGCAGCTCTTAGCCCACTTTTCATCCTTCCCTCTGTCTCCCATCCTCCAGCAGCACTTGTCTTCACACAGAAGGAAGGATGAAAAGTGGGACTAGGAGGCAGATCATGGGGGGTGCAGTAAGAAAAGGTAGGGGATGATCCTAGTAGGATGACAAGAAACAGGGGGAGGGGGTGAGGAGTTGAATCCTGGTGAGCTTATTCTAAAACCAAGTTGGATTTGATGCCTGTGAAAATCTGGGTGAGACATGGTGGTGTGATACATAGAGGAAGGGCAGGCAAAGAGCCACAAACTCATGAATAATCAAATTCACACAAGGGAAACTCACAAAAGTAGAAGGCCAACTGTAATTGCTCACAGCCACCTTCTACCATCTGAGTGTCAGGAGCTCCATCCTGTCCAACTCTTCTTAGGAAGCAGTAGCAAATCAGACATGGGGGCTCCTTGGAATGTGATGCTACGATAGACCCTTTTGTATATCACTCCCCACACCTTATGGTCATCCCTATCCCACAGCACCCACTGCCAGAAAACAGGTTCAAGATGTTTCCATGCCTTTTTGATCTGGAAAACAAAAACAAAAACTAACATACTGGAATTTGGGAAAGAAAAGGCCAGAGGAAATTCTGGGGGAGAAAGGCAGCTTTTGAAAATTACTACTCTTATAAATCACCTCCTGTAACTTAATTCTTCCTGAAAATGCAGAGATCAGGCGGTTTTCCTCTCCTTTTCAGGAGGCTTGAAAGGTTGTGCTGTGTTTGAACTTTCTGATGACTGAAGAAAGTGGGTATAGATTATCAGATATGTGGGAAATGGAACCTAAGCATTTTTGATGTAATAAATTACTTTGAACAATATCAAATTTTCTATGAACTGTTTCATGCCATAACAAAGTGAGCACATAATTCCAAATTTCATTCCTCAGTTGCAGGGGGAAGAGAAGAGTTCTCCAGATCCTCCTAGAGTTTCCAGTGGAAATTATTGTATAGTCACATTTGAAAAGGGTAAATCATGAAAATGTCAAGAGACTCAAATGAACCTTTTTTAAAAAAATAAAAGAAATTGACAACTGGTCTGCATTGACAGATGTATTCTTGAAGCTGTGTGAAGCCCTCGGAGCTACATCAACCACTGAGGCCAAAATCAAAACAGAGTGAAAACAAAATGTTTGTGCATGCCAAGTTCTGGCAATAGTTCCTTGTGCTATTCGTTCAAATGGCTTTGAGAAAATAAATTTCTTTATAACTGTGGGAGGACAGATTGAAAAAATAGAGTTTGGACCTGGGGGAAAATAAAAGACAAACTGCATTACTAGCACATGTTTAGTTGTGCAGGGACACAAATCTCTCTCTTGTGAGTGTCCCAAACTTATCTATAAATAACTCAAAGCTTGGAAAACTTACTTTTTCAACTACATCTCTCAGAATACCCCAGCCACTAGGGCAAATGGCATCTGAGGGATTCCAAACCAATCTAAACACTCATATTGTTATGCCTTTTATATGAAAGCAAGGAAATCTAGAACATTAGTCTAAGAAAAAGATTCTGAAAGGGGGGACGACAGGAAACAAACAGTCACAGAGCAAGTTTCTTGAAAATCACAGTTGTATTCTTGATGTAGAATAAATCTGCCTACTTAAATACATTTTGATATCCTTTTCATATTTACTCTTTCTGTTCCCTCCATTTGTTCAGCTTTGAGATTACAAAGCCCACAAGTCATTGTGACTATGGTTAAAACACACACACACACATCAGTATCCTGAGGTCCTAAATGAAATATGCAACTGGCAATAGTGAATCAACCAAAATCTGAAATAGGTAGGCAAATTTTCCGCAGAAGTCTGGCACCTGGGGATAGGAAAGTAGAACTGAAAACTCTGTTTCCCTTGAGAGTTTTGCATATTCGCGGAATATACGGTAAATGTCCTGCTACTAGGGGAAAATGTCTTTTTATCTAAGCTGCTTACTCCTTATCAGAATTCTCAATTCATGGACTTCTCTGAATCCCATTTACTACCAAGCTCAATGGGACTGAGTCCCAGAACATCTTTTATTCCCCCCTACATAAGGCCTTTGAGATGTAAACTGTACATTGGCATGAGCACCTCAGGCTAACAATCAGAGACTCTCAGGCCTTTGGAATAACCCCGCCATATACAACTAATGCTATTTTACAGTACTGTACAGAGATGCACAATGAGTCCAGCAGAATGCCCAACAAACCCAACAATTTTTTAGAACATAACACCTTCAAGCTAGGTTTATGCAGCCAAGGCAGTGCAAAGCTAGAGCAAGAACAGTAGTGGTGAAGAACTCATCCAGTGCTTAACCTTTGCTGATGGGTATTTGGATCCAGAATATGTTTTAGAAACCCATGCTGGAACTGGTATATCCCATACTACTTCCTGGCCAGCACTTCTTTTCTCCCTATATTTGAGAGTTGATTGAAGAAGAAAAGGGCTGAGATAGTACTACCCAAGTAATGTATATTTTGGGGAGTAAGAGGCAAGGTTTTGAGTGCAGAAACAGTATTTTCAGAACACCATCTCTCATCACAAATTTAGCGTCATGCATTACTCAGAATTGAGGCTTCATTTCCCCATAACTATCTCTTAAAACATGAATAGTACTAAAAAGCATGGCAACCGTTTAAAAACATGTGGCAACTTATTTTCATTTGGAAGTATAACTCCCATGTGTGTCTAAGCAAAGGTAGTCACTGTAAAAATCATCACCGCATCCAAACTGTGTAAAGAAAAGCATTCAAGAAGGATGGGAATATGTATACCAGTCATCACAATACTAAAATCAAGAATCAAAGCTTATGATTCTTTTAGTGGTTCTTTAATGCTAGGAATGAATGTGGAAACATAGAAATGATGTAAGATTTCTGGAAATATGACATTTTATATCAATGCAATACACTTAAAGGGGAAAATATCCACAGTGATAACTTTACATAGGCACAAACCAGTTACCGGTCCTTTGCAGATCTGTGTGTGCATGTGACTTCAGGTTTGATTTATGGTGACCCCATGAATTTCATAGGGTTTTCTTAGACAAGGAATATTCAGATGTGGTTTTACCAGTTCCTTCCTCTGAAATACAGTTTATAGCCCCTGGTATTCCTTGGCAGTCTCTCATCCAAGTACTAGCCAGGGCTGACCCTGCTTAACTATCAGTATTAGATGGGATCTGGTGCCTTTAGGGCTTTTAAGCCCTTGGTAAGTCTGAGGAGTTCTGGAGAAGAGTTCTGTGGATATCCTGGACTGCTAAAAAGACAAATGAATGAGTCCTAGACCAAATCAAGCCAGAACTTTCCCTAGTAGCAAAGTTGACTAAATTGAGGTTATCGTACTTTGGACATATCATGAGAAGACATGATTCACCAGAAAAGATAAAGTAAGGAAAAGAGGAAGAACACATTTCAGATGGATAGACTCCATCAAGGAAGACACAGTCCTGAATCTGCAAGACCTGAGCAGGGAAATTGATGATGCAGTGACTTGGAAACCTCTCATTCATAGGGTCACCATAAGCCAAAATCAACAACAAAGTCCATAGTATTTAGTGGGACTTACTCTAGCACATACAGGATCATATGGGAGCAATTCACACCTTCAAAGAGAAATCATGTTTATTCAGAAGTAAGTCATGCTGAGTCCAATGGGATTTAATACAAGGTCAGAAGGCAAAATACTATTTTTGTGGCCCTTGATCCCTCCAAACTCCTCAGATCATCCTTTGTCTGGTGGTGGAAGAGGAAGAAGGAAAGGAGGAGGATGGGAACTGCTTCTGCTGCAAGAATCCCAAAAAGACAATTCACCTTTTAAACAGGTTGCAGGGAGATGCAGCTCCTCTGTTTAACATAAGAAAATATCTGTTTTTCAGAACTAGAACTGGATTTCCAGCTACATCTGGCTGTTCATTTTGACAGTCTGTACAGATGACAGAGAGCCCTGGGACAGAAAATTGCCTCCCCAGCCTGCTGCATTTGTTCATCCCAACATAAAAGATATCAGCCTCTCTCTGTTTTTGATACCACTGGGGTCTGATAACCTTTCAAAGGTCACTAGGAAGCACTGGCCATGATCCTACAAAAGCTTGGGATGTTTCCAGGAAAATTTTACTTTCAAACTAACAAGCAATGCCGCAGCAGCAGCTTCTCTAGCAATTAGCCTGCCTAACTTTAAACTTCTATTTACCTTGCAAATCACTTAGGTGTTGTACTATTAATTATTTTCAAAAAAGACATAATGCAATTGGTGGTCAGAACTGATGAGTATGTTTTTAAAAAGAATTAATTGGGGACCTAGGGACCTTATTAAAATCCATTTTTTCCCCAGAAAGTTGCTTGTCTTTTAAACTGCTAAACTTCTCTCAAAGAGCCAACATCATGCCATTGTTTGAGGAATAACATTTGGTGGGAAAACCTCAAAGAACTGACAACAACAAATGTGTTAGCTGGGAAACTGAAAATATTCTAGAGGAGGAGGAGAAAGATGAATAGGACTGAAAACACCTCCCTGAAATGTTGAGATGGAATTTTTTGCTCATGTATTCCTTAGAGGCAGAATTTTTATCAAAGTGTCACTGTTCAAAAGCAATTCTCTGGAGGTAAGAATAGTTCAGAAGGCTGAACCTCTACTCGAAGTATGAAATCTAATAGGATAATGAGAGCATACATGCTTACAAAGTAATTTTCCAACCTTTCTTTCCTCCTTTTTTTTTTTTAAAAAGAAAAAGATCAGCAATTTGCACAATCTAAAATAGAATAAAAGTGAAAGAAAGTATGCTGTACGATGGGACGGCCAAGCAAAGATCTGGTCTCTACTGTGATTGTAACAGGCTGTAAATATGTTATGGGATTTGCTTCCATAAAATGTACAGACTCATCTTGTGGGGATTTAGACAGATTCACCAAACACAGATCTTGTATAGGCTTGGTAGTCATGGTAGTTTGTTGAAACCTCCAGTTTCAGGAGCAGTATGCATCTTAACGAGGGCAACCAAAATGGTGAAAGGTCTGGAAACTATGTCCTATGAAAAGCGGCTTAGGGAGCTGAGTATATTTAGTCTGTAGAAGAGAAGGTTGAGAGAGAACTTGACAGCCATGTTTAAATATTCGAAGGGATGTCATGCCAAGGAGGGAGTGGGCTCTGATGCTCCAGAGACTAGGACAAGGAGCAATGGATTCACACTGCAGGAAAAGAGATTGCACTTAAACCTCAGGAAGAACTTCCTGACGATCAGAGCTGTCCGGTAGTGGAATCTGCTGCCTCCATGGAGTGTAGTGGGGTCTCCTTCTTTAGAGGTTTTCCTGCATAGCAAGGGGTTGGACTGGATGGCCCCTGGGGTCTCTTCCAACTCTATGATTCTAAGATAAGAACAGGACCAAGAGAAAGAATGAAAGTAACCATGTCTCCATAGCTGAATATATGACTTGCCAATAAAAGGTTGTTGGGTCAGTCCCTATTCTCTTCAAATGAAAAGGATCTTGAAAGGGAGGCTGGGAAGATTGCTATTGGAGAAACCAGTCTTAGACAGATCAGTGATCTGGACCAACAAAAGGGTATAGCTTTCTATAGTAAGAACGATAGATCAATTAATAAATATTGACATGGTCAAAGACAAGCAATATATTAAGAATGAAAGAAAGCAAGTGAATCAGGGTCAGCTGAAGACATTTTGTCGCTTGAGGCAATGGACAAAATGCAGCCTCCACTCCCAGTGCATGTACAGAAGCTGATTCAACTGTAATTGAATTGTGATCAAGAAGCATCCTTCACAACAGCAGAAAAGTTGAAAGGACCAGGCCAGGTTAGAGGCAAACAGAGCTCTATCTTCCAAGAGAAAGGAGCATCCAGGAGGCTCAGGAGAATTTTTCATGGGACTGCTGCTGTCTTCCAGCATCTGTTGTCTGAGGCACTTGCTTCACTGTGCTTAACAGCAGGGCTGAACCTTCAGTCAGTGCTACATGAACTATGCAAACAAGATTAAGAGAATTCCTTTACAAGAGAGAGGGAGGTTTGGTAGAAAGACAGTCCAGGGAAGCAGCTGTAGGAAAAAAAGTCACAAGGTTTTTCAGATTTAGCAGGAGCCAAAAAGGAGGAGGAAAAAAATGCTAAGGAGATGAGGCACAGCTGCAGGAACCTTTCTTTCCCGTAGGGTCTTTGCAAGCCCTAGTGGCTGGAACATTCCTAGAGCATCTGCAGCGGAGCCCAGAGGAAGAAAGAGCAGCAAGAGTGTGACTTCAGGAGGGGAAAAGTCTATGTCAAACTGACAAAGGGCAATGAAGCAGCGGATGACTTGGCCACAGATAGCCAGCCTGCGTTTAGATTTGGAGTCCCTGAGCAGAGGAAAATTGGAACCTCAGTCTCTAGTATGTCATTTTCTCATCTGTAGTATATTTGAGGAATGGTACTTTTTTTTTTTTAAACCCTCAACTGAAATTTCCAAAATGTTATCACTGCTTGGATCAGAATATGTTTTTTTAATTTTCTATTATCTTCCCTCTCTCCACTCATCCTTCTTTGAACTTTTCCCCCAGTGCACACAATCCTACTTCTCCCAACACGAACAGAAGATACTTGTCTGATATATGAAAAGTGAAGCACACGAGACCTGGGTGAGAGGCTGAGTGCAAAACCATCTATCCCTTTTCCTCTCAAACCAGAGCTTTAAAGTAACTAGTTACTCAATATCAGTTCCTTTCTCCAACAATAACAGTCTAAATAAGTTAATGAGGGATGAGAACATTCCTTTTGCTGTGTGACTGTAACTTTTAGAGTTAATGAGAGTGGTGTGGCCACATTAAATAACAGAGGAAGAGCCTCATATGGCTCACACACCGATGGGTACTACTTCTTATCCTGGTGCTTCGTGTTCTGCTGTGGATGCTGAGGCAACCATGAGGTGGATGGGATGTAACTGGTCAGGAGTTTGTATATTTAAAGTAACTGAAGAGGTAACTAGTTCCTTTTGAGAGGAAGTCAAAGTTACTTTTACAAACTTGATGGTAACTAGTTACTTTCCAGGCCTTGGTGCTATAAATGTAGTTAATTCTCAAAGTAACTGAGTTCTGACTAAAGCACAGATAGCCCATCTGCCAAGGGAAGTGCATTTCTTTCCAGTCTTAGATGAGAATCAACTGGGCACCTGCTGAGTCCAATTCCCCTGTACAGACCCACTGAATGCAAGCCTCTTGGGTCATTTGCTTCTCCTTTTGATGCTGCTTGTTCATCTGTCCTTTCCAGCGGTGATAACAATGCAAGGTGGGGGAAAAGAAGAAGGAGAAAAATTACACAAATGCCATATATCTTGTCCTTTCTTTCTAGACAATGGTGTGGATGAGGACCTGCCCTACCAGTAGGCAAAGTGGCAATCCCTTTAGATGGTAGATTCTGGGAGGAGGACAGTGAAATGTTGGAGGAGAAACCAGTACAGCCTGACACTATACTTCCTAAGCAAACCTGCTGCCTTCAGGTAGAGTGGCACACGCTGTCCCCACATGGGTGTGGAAGAAAAAGGACCAATAAATAGGAGGCAGTGAGAACAGCAAGGCCCCATGGGAGAGTGGGGCACTGATGGTACTTCCAGACAGCATCTTGCCTCCAAATCTGGAGCCATCATTGCCTCCAACAAAATTATGACTCTTTGGATCCTTTATTGAGAAAAATAAGTCCGAGTGCCAAGCTGACAGACATTCTGCATCTGAGCCCCTTGCTGCTGAAATGATTGGCAGCCATAAGGAATAAATGAATGGATGGATGAATAATGCATGAAGCTTTGGGGGTAGGTGGCTATTCCAATGTGCAATCACAGGTCATGCTTCAACCCGAGAAAATTCAATTATATTCAGCCTCAAAGCAGCGTCACAGACATTGCTGGCCATCAAGAGCCCCTCAGTGCTCAGGAACTGGCAAGCCTTCTGTGAGCTGGCAGTGCAACTTTTGTAATTAAATATGGCATTTTCTCACAGTGCCCCCACCCTGGTAATTTAAGTCCTTTTAAACTATTCACCAACACAACTGAATAATGTGAGTATAAAACCATCCACATCTGCAGTTGTGTTGTTGGTGTGTGTGTGTGTATGTGTTTTGCAAATCATTCCTGCTGGGGAAAATCCATTGTAGCATCTGCCCATGCAAGGGGGAGAATTTTACCATCAGAGTAATCATTTTATTTTATTTATGTTATATCCCACCTTTCTCCCACTGCAGGATTCAAGACAGCTTACAAAAAATTAAAGTACAGCTAGAAAACTATTGATGCAAAAGTTAAAAACTATTAAACAGTTGTATTTAAAACACTAGTAAAAAAAACCATTTTAAAAACAGCTAAAACATAATAGAAGATAACAGACACAAAACATCCCATTAAAAGCTCTGCCTGCTGCAACAAGTTAAAAAACCAAGGCCTAAATAAATAAGAATAAATGCCTAAATAAAAAGGTTTTTATCTGCCAATGGAAAGAGAGCAGGAAGAGGGCCAACCAAACCTTGCATAGAATGGACTTCCGCAATTTAGGAGCAGCCACTGAGAAGGCTCTCTTCCATGTCCTCACCAAATGTGTCTGTGATGGTGGTGAGTCTGAAGGAAAGCCCTCCACCACTGATGAGCAGACATTTCAGATAGTCTGGAGCCAGACTATATAGGGCATCAAAGGCCATTACTAGAACTTTGAATTCTGCCCAGAAAGGGACTGGTAGCCAATCAAACTGTTTCAGCCAGGGAGTTACAGCCTCCTTATAACTAGCCTCAATTAGTACCCTGGCCACAGCATTTTGAACCTGCTAAAGTTTTTGAACAATTTCCAAAAGCAGCTCCTGGTGGAAGGTACTACAAACGGGATACGATCAAGGTATGTTTCACCATAGCCAAATCTGACATCTCAGGGAACAGGGACAACTGGCACACCAACTTTAGCTGTGCAAATAGACCCCTGGCCACTCCTGGAAACTGAGCATCCAAGCTCAGATCTGAGTCCAGGAGTTCACCCAGCCTGTAAGGGGAATGTAACCCCATCCAATGCAGGTTAGATATCTAATTCCCTGATCTGACTTTTGACTCACCACAAGTACTTCTGTCTTATCTAAATTAATCTTCTAATTACTTTCCCTCATCTAGTCAATTACTGATATAGCTTCCTTGGAACTGGATGGAAAGAAGAAATAGAGTTGGGAGTCATCAGTGTACTGACGACAATCCACACCAACACTTTGGATAACCTCTCCCAGAGGGTTCATGCAGATCTTAAATAGTATGGGGGACAAAACTGAGCCCTAGGCAACCCCACAGGACAATAGCTGGGGATCAAAAAGGAGTCCCTCAGCACTACATTCTGAGTTCATCTTTCTGAAAAAGACTGGACCTCTGTAGAACAGTGTTCTCAAGTCCTATCCCAGAGGGAAGTCTCAGAAGGATACTATGGTCAAAAGACACAGAGTGGTCCAGCAGAACCAGCCAGAATACATTCCTCCTGTCTAGTTCCCAGCACAGATTATCCATCAAGGTGATGAAGACTGTGTCCAGCCCATAGTCAGTCCTGAAGCCAGACTGAACTGGATCTTAATAGTATATTTCATCCAGGAACCCCTGCAGCTGGAAGGCTACCACATATTCCAGAACCTTGCCCAAAGCAGGGATGTTAGAGACTGGCTGATAGGTTATCTAGTGTGGTCAGGTTCTGTCCATGTCCATCTAGATAGATTCTTTTATTTATACGTAAAGGTCTCACCACAGTTCCTTTTAGACAGGATGGAATGTGTGCCTTGCAGCAATGAAGTGTTAACTGTTCTCCTTATCCACTCAGCCAGTCCCCACCAGGTAGTTTTTATAAGCCAGGAAGGGCAAGGAGCCAGGACACATGTGGTAGCTCTCATGTCTCCATGAAACCTGTCTGCATCCTCGGGCTGCACAAATGTATATTGATCCAATAACATGTAACAAGCAGGAGCTAAATCCAGTGGACCTGTTTCAAGCATAGCATCGAAGTCAGAGCAGATCCAAGCAATTTTACCTACAAAGTGTCATGGAGATTCTTCACAGCGGGGCATAGCATAAAAGTCTCCTGACCAATTGAGGCAGATGTGCTGGACAGCAGTGTGCAGACACAATGGTGACCGAGAAGAGTGATTTCTTCACTTCTACTGTGATCACAGCAAAGGCTTCTGGAAGGATAATATCCATGTTGAGTCAGGCTCACTCCAAGTTTTTCACCATCAGGGCTCTGTCTCACTCATTTCATCGCCATCAGCTTCCTAGTAAACCAAGGGGCTCACTTGCCTCTGCTCCCTGGAAGGAGATGCATAGGAGTTATTATGTCTACTGCCTTGCTATTTCCCTGTTCCAGAGAACAGACAGGACTTCAACAAGCTCACCTGCCAAGTTAAGAGAAAACTCCACAAGAGCCATTAGGAATCTATCAGGATCCATAAGCCTCATGACCATCTTAATCCAAGCCTCACCCTACTTCTGCAGAAGCTCCAAGGCCTAGTGTGACTAAACCTGACTGGGCAGTGATCTGTCCATGACGACGGAATTATGGAAAGTTCATCCACAACCAGATCACCATCATCCTGCCCAGGACAGAAAACTAGGTTCTTTCTGTGTGTCCATGTTGAAGTCAGCAGGGGTGGCACCTGACATTTGAGACATACCCATGGTCATCATGGAAGACATGATGTCCTGAGTTGCTCCTAACAGCTCAGAATGGTCTCAGCATGAAGGTTGAATTCTCCCAGGGTTACAAATGCAGGGAAGTCCAACATCACTGCTGAGGCCAACTCAGTCAGCTCCAGAAGGGAGACAGCTGAGCAGCAGGATGTGTGGTACAGCAATAGAAGTCATACTCTGTCCCAGCCACCCACCTCAAATCAATAGACTGTGGGATAGTGTAGTTGGTGAGAGACAGGATGTCTTGTTGTGTCAAAACTGCCTGTCTTGTCAAGAAGAAGTAATTTACAGCATTTAGAAAGATTTCTTCACATTCCTAATGATAGCTTCAAAAATGAACTTCCATCAGTGATCAGAGATAGCTGGCACTGCATAGAAAAGGAGATAATGGCCCTATGAAGGAACATATGTGACAGGGATGTAGATTAAACATGGACTGACTCATCCACAATTAGCAAATCCTTTAAAATTAGACATCTTTACAAATATAGAGGAGATCCAAGTGAGGTGAGGACAGTGAATGAAGAAGGCACTCGTGGAAGTGTGGGTGGGGACAGGGGGACAGAAAATTGCTTTGTCTTTGAGCAGCTAGGCCTTGGCAGCACAAGTTTATTGACATGATCAACACAGCCCTTGCAATAAATGGGAACAGGTAGCAACATGACCCCTCACTAAAAGCTGTAGATCAATCAAAGGCTAATTCATGTGTTATTCAACAACTGCCATGGACATGACAGTGATCCATGGCTGTGCTTTTGCCACAGGTCAAGAGTGCTATTTTTTCCTGCCTGTCCATGTCCATCTAGATATATTCTTGTCTTCCTCTTCTAGTAGGTGATCACTGAAGAGTGGAATCATATGACCTGTTCATGTCCTGGGAAACAGAGCCTGAAGCAATAAGTCATAAGGAATGTAGTTACCTGTAACAAGTTACTTGCGGAAAGCATCAAGGATAGCAGGAGGTCACATCTCAAAAGCAACACAACAAATGTGAATAAAGCAAACCATAATATTTACAGTTTTCTTATAAAAGTTCCTCTAGTGATCCAGGGAATCTTATCAGGAAGTAAAACATGGTCCCAGATCCCTTGGATGGCTACAGGTATCAGAATTTCCAAAGTGCTAAATGCACCCACATCCCTTCATCTGAGCCTGAGAACTTGAGGCAAGTCTCTTCAAAATGGGGTCGGGGGGAGGATGAGAAAGGATGCCATTGCAATTCATAGGCACAACATTTGTACAGAACAAATTAGTGGGTACAAGGAGGCTAAAAATGCAAAGGGCATGGGTAAATGCAAAGGTGGCTGCTGGTGATGGCCAAAGAGCTCATCAGATAAGAAGAGACACTGATCTGGGTAGCAACCAGGCAGGCGACAGCTGTTAAGAGTGCGGCTATTGTAACCTGATATGGGTGTGAACAGATGGCAACTGGCTGCATTCTGCTTTCTGCAATTTTGTGCTAATACAGCAATACTGGGTTTGATGAGGAGGGAGGGAAAGTTAGACATCTTTTTCTTTAGTAGACCAACTCCAATAGCTTTGGAGTCACAAGAGGGATACTGGCCCGAAATATTTTGCTGCCTGGGAAAAAGGACAAGCTTTAACATGCACATACCCACTCCACATATACAATTAGACTGGACTCATACTTCACCGTTAATTACAGGACAGCATCTTCTACCAGAAAGCAACAGGCTAGGCTTATACAGGACATAACCATGAGAAAGACATCACTCTGTCATAGAATCATAGAAATGTAGAGTTGGAAGAGACCCCAGGGGCCATCCAGTCCAACCCCCTGCCATGCAGGAACACCCTCAAAGCACTCCCAACAGATGACCGTCAAGCCTCTGCTTAAAAACCTCCAAGGAAGGAGACTCCACCACACTCCATGGAGGCAGCAGCAGATTCCACTGCCAGACAGCCCTGACTGTCAGGAAGTTCTTCCTGAGGTTCAGGTGGAATCTCCTTTCCTGCAGCTTGAATCCATTGCTCCTTGTCCTAGTCCCCGAAGCAGCAGAAAACAAGCCCACTCCTTCCTCCACGTGGCATCCCTTCAAATATTTAAACATGGCTATCGTGTCCCCTCTTAACCTTCTCTTCTGCAGACTAAACATACCCAGCTCTCTAAGTCTATCCTCATAGGGCTTCATGGCTTCCAGGCCTCTCACCATTTTGGTCACCCTCCTCTGGACTTGCTCCAGCCTGACCATGTCCTTCTTGAATTGGGGTGCCCAGAACTGGACACAGTATTCAAGATGAGGTCTAACCAAAGCAGAGTAGAGTGGTACCAGTACCTCCCTCGATCTAGACACCATACTCCTATTGATGCAGCCGAAAACTGCTGACATGTTCAGCCTGTGGTCTATTAAGACTCCTAGATCCCTTTCACACATACTGCTATCCAGCCATGTGTCCCCCATCCTATATTTATGTATTCCATTTTTTTTACCTAAGTGTAGGACCTTACATTTCTCTCTGTTGAATTTCATTTTGTTAGCCTTGGCCCAGCAGGCCAAGAGATTGGCCCCTAAGAGATTGCCATTTTTCTGTGATCCCCTGAGTCACTGGCCACCTGAGGCAGCCACAACACTCTGCCTAATGCTGGATCTGGCCCTGCATCACAGGGAGGGGCTAGGGGAATGATTTTAAAAAATGGAGCCATAGATCACTGTGGACAGCTGTGTTTTTACATGTGAATATAAGAAACACTGGTCTGATTCCCAACCACCATGTATACACAGTCAGTATATTGTGCACATAAAAGATACGCCCTATTTATTTTGTTTAATACCATTGTAAACTCCTTATATTCACAGCAAGGCCAAAGCAGCTCATTAGAAATCATCTCTTCCAAATATACATGATGTGCATCCATTCACTTCATATTCTCAAACTACTCTAGCAAACTAGAGGTTGGAAATATTACAGGTTTTGGATCACAGCTGCTGGGGGATTCTGGGATTCTAGTCCAATAAAGTAACCTTCCCAATAATCTAAACTAAACATATCCAGGCACAGGTGGAAAGTAAGAAACTAGTTTATAGGCAGGGTGGTGAAGGCCATTTCTGCAAGGCATCACTACCCCCCAACAGCAGTGGGCCATTTCTGGTCCAGGAGTCATGCTCTGTGTGATGTCATCACCATCCAGCTGCTCTCCCATCCCCAAGCATCGCAAAACTGCTGTATACTATTTCCAGAAAAAATCCGTTCAGAGCCTCCTTTAGCACTTCAATCCCATCAGCCAGATCAGTGCGATATCACTTGGCAGCGCTTCCTGTCATCGTGGATCCAGGGGTGGGTGGGGTGTGGGCAGGCCCAGCTTGTCCCTCCTTTAGCTAATCCCGTGGCATGGTAAGTTTGGAATCTATCACCTCTCCCTATTTTAAATTTCTCCTTTGAATTAAAACGTTTTATTTTTTAAATACATTTTTAAGCATTATAGTGCAAAAGTGCACTAGTGTACTGGTGTGTCATGAGGACACACACACACACAAAAAAAAACAACAACCAATCAGGGCAGTGGGACAGGGTGAAGGCAGGGAAAGAGAGTTGCCAAGGCTGCTGTAGTGCAGAAAGGACAAGAGAGGCAATACCTCTACTCATCTGCTTAAGGCAGAAGGGTGAGGAAGAGAGCATTTCTAACCTGCTACCATTGCATAAATCGCAGTGCTAGGATTGTAATAGGTATGGTGCAGAAAGGGCCACAGTCACTGGAGTGTTCAGCTCCCCATTCAGCCACAGAAACCCACTGGATGACCTTGGGCAAGTCACACTCTCTCAGCCTCCCTCTGAAAAAATCTTGCCAAGAAAGCCCTGTGGTAGTTCACCTTAGGCTCATCATACTTCTAAAACAACTTGAAAGCACACAACAATAAAGGTTTGTCTCTTTTAGCTGGTAGCAACTCCCCGGAGTGTCACAGGGAGATTTTTTCCCCCATCCTGCTAGCTAAAGCTGATACTAGGGAAGAAATATTAGTGAGGGTATGGGAAAGGGGTAGGCATAGAAGAGGAACAGTTCCTTCAAGTAACCACAGAGAAGCAAGCAATTTGACAACGAGACTCCCACCCACTGTCCCATATTGGACAGAGCCTATCCTGCCAGTGGCCCTTTTTTAGCATGAAATGCCAGGGACCGAACCTAGAAGCATACATCTATCTCTCTCAGAAGAAACAGTGCAAGATAGTGAATCTGAAAGCCTTTTGAAACAGGGTTTATTTTCCTGTTCCAAAACCACCCAGGCTGTTGGATGTTCCCTTAGACATTTAGGATAATTAGCTGTTCCACTGCATAACAACAGGATGTTTCATTGACATATTATGGAATTTCCTGTCTTACAAGACTTGGCATAAACTGGATCAGTCTGTAACATATTTAAGCCAAGCTTGGGCTTTCAGCAAATTTTGTCCCATGTTGCCTTTAACAGGGTGAAATTATACCTACTTTTGCACGCAAGGCTGGGGATTCCATTACAAGCAACTACACTTTTGGCCTAATAAAGAATTAAGTATTACCAAAATATTATACAATCCATACCATCATACCATTTAGCTATGATTTTGAAAGTCTGTACAGCCAATACATATGCACACGTTTCTGCAGACACATAAACAAGGGTGTTTTCCAGAGAAGATATTTGGGATAAGCAATAGTAACACCACAAGATTCAACTCTCTGCTGATTTACCTCTAAAGGGCAAACACAAAATACTTAATAATACACAGAGAGTAGGAACCAGTGCTAAGATACAGCTTTCTACTTTCTGTACCATCTCACATTGTGAATGCAGCATTTACCTCCCCAAAACTTCTATGTTACAAATTGTCTCTCTCCCGTGCACAAATATAAAAATATCCACTATCTGACTATTCAAGTGCAATCATATGAGCACCTAATACCTATTTTTATATATCTTAAGCCACGTGCACACCCATGCACAAAAGCACCTCATGCTGGGAGGAAGCCTGCAGTGCTAATCAGTACCTGCACTTAGCTTTTCCATAATGGAAAAATTACTGGTGCACACGCATAAATGGAAAAGAAAACCAAAAGCGGGGGGAAATGGATGTTAGGAGGGTGTTAGGAGGGACAAAATAAAGAGTTACAAAAGCTCTGCTGCTTTGATCCACTCAAGACAGCTCATGAGACTTGGGGCTGTTTTCATGGAACTCTGGCTATCAGACTGATGGATTAGGGTGCTGCCAATATCTATCACCCAGTGGGCTTCCATGACTGAGCTGGGATTCAAACCCTGGTCTCCAGGGTTGTAATCCAATTCTCAGACCACTATGCTACACTGGTTCTCCACATTTTTATGTCTACTCAGTTGTAAATTCCATTAAATGAATTGATACTTGGTTCCAAGTTAGTATGTGCAGGAATGCAGCCTAAACTACCTGTTTTAAAAGGTGCTAATAATTATTTGTTTTACCACCAGCAGCTGCCTCTTTTTTCTCACAGGGAAAGTAATAGTCTAGTTTTGAAGAAGCAAGCAGCAGAGATTAATAATTCTTTCACGTGAGACATACTGCAGCAAATGGTCTCATTCATTTTTGTATGTCAGTTACACACACACATACACACACACACACACACACTCACTCATAAAACAATGCATGCTCCTGTGAGGCAAAAGGCTTTGCTGACAGCAACAGTGCTGCTGGTAGGGTCTCCCATGCTAGAGGGTATTTTGCTGTTGAGTCAACTAAATTCACCAAACAGCTACTGGGAATCAGCAGTACTGGGAGGTTACACTGGTGGAGGATCTCTCAGAGGCAGAGGCAGTGGCACCATAGCTAACACTTGTCGTATTGCACAGAAGTTCCCTTCAGAATATCTTTTACCATTAAAATCCTATGATGAGACAATCCAAGTGAAAACAAAAGATGGTGCCAGAAAATAATCCCAGGTTGGATGGCACTCAACAAGCTACTGGAGTACACCAGAGAACAACGATGAAGAGCGCTGTGGCTAATGACACAATTGGACTCAAGCCAAAAGAAGGTTCAGCTGCTGACATGCTCAGAGGTGAAAGGAAAGTCCAAAGCTGCACAATACATATTATAGGAATATATAATGTGAGAAGCATGAACCAGGTGAAGTTAGACATAGTAAAAAAAGAAATGGAAGGTATAAACATTGCAATACTTGGCATGAGTGTGGTAAACTGGATAGGAATGGGACATTTTGAGTCAGATAACTACAAAGTGCTTTATTCAATCAATGAACATTTAAGAAGAGGCATTAATAGTAAGGAGAGATGTAGCAAAATCAATGAAAGGATATAATGCAAAGTCTGACCAAATGACATCTATAAAACTTCAGCAAAAAACCCATCAATATAATCATAATCCAAATTTATGCTCTGACTACAGAGGAAGAAAAAGAAGAAACTGAAAGATTTTATGCTAGAGTCCAGAAGGAAACTGATCAGACACCAAAACAGGATTTGTTGTTAATCATAGGCAATTGGAATGCAGGAGTACGAAACAAAGCAGAATCAAAAATTGTAGGAAAATTTGGCCTAGGATCAGGAATGAAGCAGAAGAATGATTGAATTTCATGGGGCCAACAAGTAGTTCATTGTAAATGCATTCTTCAAGCAACCAAAGAGGTAACTGTATACATAGACATCATCTGATGGCTAATATAGAAATCAGTGGAAACAGAAGATGGAAACGCTCTGTTTTCTTCACAAAAACAAGACCAGGAACAGATGGTGGCACAGGCTATGAACTGCTAATATCAGAAATGAGATTAAAACTAAAGAAGAACACTAAACCAATCATCATGCCAAAATACAACCTGAAGAATACTCCCCCATAGGATTTAAAGGTAATGTAAAAAACAGATTTGCAATCATAAGACTGACTGGGAGCCAGAAGAACTCTGGATTGAAGCTAGGGACATTGTGAAGGAGGAATTCAAAAAGGCACTATCTGTCTTTTTGGAATGACAGTAAAGCTCTTCAAGCAGTTAAGGAGAGAAGAGAAGCAAAAGGAAAAGGTGACAGATATAGAATCAGAACCCTGAATGCAACTGTTCAACATCTGGTATGCAGGGACAAGGAGAACTATTGTAATAATCTATACAGAGAGATAGAAGATGAAAACAAAAGAAGAAGAAAAGACACCTTTTCCAAAACATCTGAGAAATCAAAGGGAAGTTTAAACCAAGATTGGTGATGCTCTATGACCAGCAGGGGAACACTTTATATCATCAAGTAGAAATAAAAAGACAATGAAAACAATACACTGAAGATCTAAAAGAGATGAAATGATTACAGATTCTTTCAAGGAGCATTTGAAGATGAACTTACAGTTTTAGAAAGTGAAGTGGAAGCTGCACTAAGAGCTCTTGAGAGAAATAAATCACCAAGTAGAGATGGCATATAGATGGCTGCTTCAAGGTACAGAGACAGAATCTACTCTAGTTCTAATTAAAATCTGTCAACAAATATGGAAAACAAAACAATGGCCCACAGCTTGGAAAAGTCAATATACATTCCCACCCCCAAGAAAGAGGAGACCAGAGATTTTGGTAACCATAGGACTGTTATAATAATTTAATGTAATTTAAGGTAATGTAATTTAATTAATTACATTAATTTAACATTAATTTCCCAAGCAAGCAAACTGATGTTCAAAAAGACTTTTACTATATATGGAATGAGAAATACAGTTGTCCAAGCTGGGTTAAAGAAAGGAAGAAGCACTAAGGATCACATTGCAAACACACTGGATAATGAAACACACCAAATAACTTCAGAAGAAAATCAGCCTGGGCTTTATATATTGCGATTGTCTAAAAACTATGGATGACTCTTAAAGAAATGGGTGTGCCACAACATTTGACTGTCCTAATGCATAACCTGTTCTCAAGACAAGAGGCTACCATCAGGATAAAATATGGAGAAATGGAATGGTTTTCAACTGGCAAGGGGGTTCAGGCAAGGCTTCATTTTACCACCCTGTTTAACTTGTACACTGAATGTATCACATGTAAAGCAGGATTAGACTTCAAGGAAGGACGCATGAAAATTGGAAGAAGGAACATCAACAATTTAAGATATGCAGATGGCATCATATTACTAGTGGAAAATAGCAAAGACTTGGAGTAATTAATGAAGAAAGTCAAGGAAGAAAGTTATGTTACTTATTAAACCAGAAAATAATGCCAATCCCAGATGCTAAGTTATTTTTAATGCAGGGGTAGGCAAAAAGTGGCCCTGGGGTTGCACACAGCTCTTCCTACGACTCTTTCGACCACACTGTTTTCGGACTCATAAAACAGAAGGCGAACTCCCTCTAATGTGGTTCTTCCCTTTTTCTGCGTAAGAGATTCTCTGCAGAGAGAGACTTGGAGGCCAGATGAATGGCCTGTGGACCACACTATTCCCATCCATGCCCTATGTCTATGGATGAATTGTTGCATCCCTTCAAGTAATTTCCAACTTATGGCAACCCGAAGGTGACCCTAACACAGGGTTTTCTGGGGATGAGAGTGTGTGACTCACCCAAGGTCAGTCAGTGGGTTTCCACTGTCAAGCGAAGATTCCAACTCTGGTCTCCAGGGTCATAGCTGAATGCTCAAACCACTACACCAACCTGGCTCCTGTCTAATGTTATCACAGGCACATCTAGGGTGGGGCAACTGGAGCACATGCTCTGGGTGCCAATGCCAGGGAGACGCAAAAAAGCTGAACCCCCCACCTTCCCACCTGGGCCTGGCTCGCATCTGCTCCCCCACCCCCCGGGGTCCTTCTGGGCCTGGTGCAGAGGAGGCGGCAGCAGCACCTAGGGGCGCAACTTCCATGCTTGCCCTAGGCACTGTTGAGCCTAGATACACCTGTGAATGTTATATTATTTTATTTCTGCCACATCTTCTCCCAAAGCTTAGACTCAAATCTGGGAGCAGAGGTGGCATCTGCTTTTATTTTGCAGAGAAGCTTTGAGCCTGTCAGGTGAAGCTTTGCCATTTGATTCTGCCAAAGATAATCAAGCCTCTTGCGCTCAGTGGAACAGCCCAAGCAAAGAGCAGGGTGTAGGCTAAGAAGATGTGATACATGATCCTGGAGGCAGCAAAACAGAGAGAGAGAGGTCCTTCCGTCTGATCTTATGACTAATTTATTTCTCACTCAGCACAGCATTTGAGAGAACCTCTCCAACATACTATCTATTACAGCAGAGGCATCATAGAGATGGGAATAAAAACAGCTCATTGGTGTGCCCTTGGCCTAGGCATCTCTTGATGTATTTGTTCAGCTCTGTCAGCATCAGTTGTTTCTTTGTTGTCTTGACCATGAAAAGAAGAGTTTAGAGGGAATGGAGAGGAGGGAGAAAAGAAAGAATAACAAAGACAGTTCATTTGTAGGAGAATATGTACCTTGCTTCCTCTGAGTTGCTTAATTGCTGTTATTTGGTTCATGAAACAGCTGCATGGAGTAGGTGGGAGGACTGCATTGTTTCTTCCAAGTTATCCTCTCTTAAGCAATTTCAGTTCAAAAACAAAAGAGGAATCCCCAGGGGAGAAGTTCCTTACATCACCTCCCAAACTTCCCACCCAGGCAAGGAGGATTCCCTTATTAGCTGTCAGATACTAGCATGGAAACTCAGGGTGATTGGTTCAAAATGACCCCCACAGCCACACTGACAGTACAGGGAGCAATGCAATACAATTCACTCTCTTCTTCCCAAGGTCTAAGGGAAAAGACCCATGAGATAAGCATTTACTTGCTGGAAACAGTCAGAATGCAACCATTCCAGTGTTTCACACTGGAAACAGCAGTGGGAAACAGGAAATGGGGGGTGGGAGGGATTTGCCCCCATCAGGGGGACATATGAAAAGTCTGTATGTTCCTTCCAGACAACAGTCAATTTAGAAGCATGGCACTCACTAAGTCAGTCCTCAAAGAGAATCCAAAAAACTAGACACCCCTATAGATCCATATCAATAAACCAATTGTCAGTTTCCTTTTCCACCAGGAGTAGGTGTTTTGTAAAGCTAATGCATCTTCATTACCCATTTGAAGCCAAGGCACAAATACATTACATCTAGCAAACCAGACAACAGTATTTTTTTTTAATTTCCCAAAAAATCACTTTTCTTCCAGCTGCTGTGAAGATTATAGGTATACTCAGAAGGGACAGGGATGTCAGGGTAGAAAAGCAAGCCATGTTATTGTCTCTACTACTTAAATATCCAGGATCTATATTCCCTTTATTCCACTACCTCACTGGGCCTTTGAAACCCCCTTTCCACACACTTGCTGTATCACAGCTTGCCACCTGTGGACAAGCCATGACACACTGAGGAAGAGGTTTTGTCCTTTTATAATTCTCTAACTCCTTAAATACCGGTATGAACTGACATGTAAGAAAGCTGCCACGTGAACTAAAGAACTATTAACAAATAAGTTTAGGATTCTTTACTCTTAGCATTTTCATTCTCAGTTTACACACACACACACACACACACACACACACTTGTGAAATAGATCAATTTACAGCTGCTGAGAAGCAATATATTAAAAATGATTGTTATTGTAATAATATTTCAGGAGATGAACACAATGTCTGAATTCAAAACCACAAGAGTATTATTATTTACCTCTCTTCTATTGAATACTGATCCAACGGCTTAGCAAACAGAATGCTACTTAATTAAATGATTTTTATCTCCGGGAACTCTGATTTAATAATAAGAGGTGGTTTAAATATCAGTTGGCATTTCCTTCTTTCAATCATATTCCCCTAGTTATTATTAACAAAAGAACCAGTGTGATCACAATAATGATTTTTTTTCAGGTCTGTGGAAATGACTTATAAATATGTATTCATCATAGTGCCACTTCCTGGATCTTATTCTAATCTTGAAAACTCTATAACTGAAATTAGGGGTCTTAAAAGCAAAGATAAGCTCTTATTGCACACAATGCTGGTGATCTCTGGAAGAGGAAAGGATTTCTGCAAAAACACCCCCATACAGTTCCACTAATGGCATGTAAACTGGTCTGGTATCATCAAAAGTGTTAAACCAGTTCTCCTGAGCAAACAAATTAGACATAATGACAGCTGCCACTGTGTCAAATGCATTTTGTATCTGTTCCATTCATGTATACAGTGACAGAATCCAGATTTAACATTAAAGGGGAGGGAAGTGAGTGAGAGGAACCAATATTCCTCTTCCTATGCTTCATCACTTTCCTATGAGGAACTGAGACCCCTTGCCCATCCCCACTTCACCTCCTTGGCCTCTGTTCTTGCCCTACCTTATACCCCTATCAAAAGGCATAGCATGATTTGCAAGAAATATCATTTGATTGGCAAGAAACATTATATAAAAATTGGATACTTATGGCAGCAGGCAGGACTCTCTGGCTGTACACCTGGACTAGGTCAGCATGGCCTCAGCATAAGGTCAAGAAGAGTTAAGCCAGAAAGCCCAGAGAAAACAGACTTCCAATAATCCTGTCAATGACCCAATATCTAAATACAATACTCAACTAAACTGCCCAGGTATGGCGGGCAAGCACCCCTGCTGTGTGTACTGTATTTGCTGGCGTATAAGACTCACTTCTTTTCCCGAAAAGTGCTATTTGAAAATAGGGTGCGTCTTATACACCGGTGTGTCTTATATGCCAACAAACAGTATTTGCCAGTGTATAAATAGGGTACATCTTATCCACAGGTGTGTCTTATACACCAGCAAATATGGTATTTCCTACCAAAACCTTCTTCCTCATACATATAACCCAACCAAGACATTATGAGACTGTCAGGACTCCCATCAATGTTTTGTCACGCAAAGTAAGACAATCAGTTCATTCTGGACCCCTTTTGTTTACTCTGCAAGAGAGCAATTAATATTCATGCATTCAGAGTATAAAAGGGTATAAAGCCCCCAGCTCCAGCCCAGGTAATTTTGCAACACAGCAACATGGCAACACACTAGCACTTTGGGCATCACGCTGCACTCCAGACTCGTGTCCCTCCATGCTGCCCTCAAACTCTCATGTTTGAGCCACTCATCTTCAATCCTCTGCTCCAGGACCATTAAATATCACCTCTACACCCGAAAACTCTCTCTATCCAACTTTTCTTGCTTCTCCCTTCGCTAACCTTGCATGGTTCATGAGACTTGATTTCTTGTGTGTGTGCTGTCAATTGCAAACCCCAGGATTCCATAGGCTGTTGAAAGTGGAATAACAGCACTATGACAGGCTAATGCAGAAATGGCTCAAGGTTTGAATTTTCACTTGGCCATGGAAACCCACTGGGTGACCTTGTCCAAGTCACACTCTCTCAGCCTCAGAGGAAGGTAAGGGCAAACCCTCTCTGAACAAATCTTGCCAAGAAAATCCTATGATAGCTTTGCCTGGGGGAGGGGTCACCATAAGTCAGAAACAACTTGAAGGCACAGAACAGCAACAAACCCAAAATAGGCTCAACACTTTAGATAACTTATTCAATGTTTGGACCAAAACTGGAGCAGATTCTCATTCCACTGACATCTGGGGGAGGCACTACCATTGTCTATGTTGCCACTGTCTGTGGTCAGCAAAGAAAAATATCTGGGACTAGCTCTGATTGCAAGAATGACCCTCATATATGCCACAACTAGAGAATGAACCTTCTCCAATAAGGCTTTATTTGCTGTGCAAAAGCAACCGCTTTTTATTCTAGTTTGTGGCCCACTATCTATGGACTTAGGCCTTCTCCTTTGCTTTCCTGTGGCTCAAAGTTCCTTTTGCAACCTAGAAGGTGGGAGCCATCTATATGGTACACACCACTGGTTCATAACTTAAGAAGAAGGATGTGTCAGGCAAAAGCAACAGTGATCATATTTTACTCTATGTGAAAGGAAAGAAGGATTAATGCCTAAGGGGGGTGGGGGTGGCAAAGAATAAAGGACTGCACAGAGATGAATGAGCAAACTATAGACACTTCCACACAACAGGGATAATGAGTAGATGGAGCAGGATGGCTGAAGAATGAACGGACAGCTAGATGGAGGTGCTCAGGAGACTGTACCTGGATAGATGGATGGGAGGATGGACTGATAAGAGGTGTAAGGAGGACTGTGAATCACAGAAAATGAATGAGCCATGCTTACAGTCCTAGAGGTATACTTCTGTAGTTTTGCTCAGCACATGAAGCATTTTAAAGCTAACTCAACAAAAGTTCTTTGCTGGGATATTAAGTCACTAATCCATGCATATCTTCACTCAACATTTAAATTAATGGTACTGTACGATCTGAGCCCCAGAAAACACCATCATATGGTCACTTTAGGATCACCATAGGTCAAAAAAGGTTGAAGGAACACAACAATAGCAGCAACAACAACTAGCTGAGATACAGAATATGGATCCCAACAAAGGCACAACAAACAAGGAACTGTGAGACATACAATACAGGAGTGAGGGGTAGTTGAAAGGGGACCCCAATATCTTCTACATTTAAAGAGCAATGTTGGTCTGTAAGTATTCCCCTGCTCTTTCCTCTCACCTCCATTCCCAACAGGGCAGCAACTTTTATGGCTAAGACTGCTATTCAGCAACACGGGCGATTTCATCCAATCCATTTACAACGAGAATTACTGGGATTACTGTCAAATGTTTTCATGCAGCTGGAGGACTTGGATTCAGATAGTGACTCTGATGTTAAGTTACCATTATAGCAGTTCACTCAAATATTTTAGTGGAAACCATCATACAGGAAATAAAGTAGTTCTGGAGGAGATACACTTACTTCTAAATTTTTGAATTAAAATTGTTAGGTGGAGTGACTTTTTAAAAATAGCCTCTGTCAACAGGAAGCATAGAGCAATTGTGGTACTCCAAATGTTCTCAGACTGCAGCTCCCAGAATTTCATACCAGTGGCTATGCTGGCTAGGGCTGATGGGAGTTTCAGTCCAACAACCTCCAGACATACATATTTTTCCTATCCCACTTAAAGATTATACCAATCAGAAAGCTAGACAAAATCTTTGTTGTTTCTTTCACACACTAGCAGAAACAACATAAAATACTCCAGACTTTGCTAGTCACGTTGTGTCTAAGCCATATAATTACATTATCCACGCATCTCCATTTTTTTTAAAGAAACCACAAATTTATCAACACAGTTGACCCATCTTTAGTTCAGGTATTCAAAGTCACTCAGATCTGAATCTCGAAGGTTCCTATATAACTCAAGTAGATCAAGCAACATTCTGAATAGATTGACAGCGCACGATGGCTCTGGCAGAACCTCAGTATAAGAACTTAGCTATTCAAAAAGACATTTATTGATAAAGTTACCATTAAGCCAGTGCTGGGAATACATTTTTACTGCTGTGTTTTTACCATTTTATGCTTTTTTAAAAAATTATACAGTCCTTTTAAACTACTTTTTTGTCTGTACAACCATTTTGAATTATTTCTGATTTTTGGATTTCTTTATAAGTCACCTCATGGGTGTCCTTTTGGCTGGACAGTAGGCTCTAAAATCCTATAAATCAGAGGTGGGCAAGTTGTGGCCCTTCAGATACTTCTGGACTACATCTCCCATATTCCCTTACCAGGGCTAGTGCTAAAAGGAGCTGCAGAAAATCACAAGTGGCTTTCCTATCAGGGATGCCATGAATATCCACTGGATATTGAGACTTTACAAAGTAGCTATCCAAGGTGCTGAAATATCTATGCAAAACTAATATGCAACTGAATTAGTGGGCTCACTTCCAAGAAAGTAGTAATAGGACAAAGTAAATGTTTAATTTAATTCCTTTATTTCCTTCTTGCAGTTTAGATTTCCTACCCTTCTGAAAATCTGCCCACATACACACACACCAGTCCAAAGAGTTGATCGCATCAAATCAGAAAAAAACAAGCATTCTGAAGCTCCACAGATCTAGAATTGGGGTAGGCCATTTGCAGTAAGTACTCTAAAACTGTCCAAAAATAGGCTATCTGAGAAATGTGAACATAACTAGAAAGCTTCATGGAAGCTTTGATGTGAGACTTTTAGCCTTCCCTCCCCCTTTCCCACGCTTAGGAAAGTTATTTTGACTATCAAACATACACATAAATCCATACACATATGGGGGCTTTCTCTCTGCATTAAACAAATCAGCAATCCTCGTGTTGTATTTAAAGGTCAGGAGGGATTGTAGTTTTCTGAAAGGCCTTCAAGCCCCATAAAGGGCTGCAGCTAAGGAAGATTACTTCCCTGCAATGTGTGGATACAAAATGAAAGCTGATTAGGAATTTCATGACCTACATCTGTACATGAAGACGAGCCACCGCATTTGGGCCTCCCTTCCTGCCAAAGATTACAAAATCAATTTGGATACTTTCTGGTGGCAAGTTCTGCAACTGTATTCTCTCTCCCTCTCTCTCCCCGAAAAAGACAGGATTCTCTAGCAGCTCATTCAGGCATCCTGTATCAGACACCAGTGCAGGACAGATTTCTGAGGAAAGGAGTAAGAATACATAATGCAATAGCCAACAGTGAATTTTAGCTTTCATGCTGATATTGTTTGCAAGAGCACATTTTCAGCCCTTGGAAGGGCTGGAAGAACAGCTAAAAGCTTTGGCTCTGGTGGGTGTGTCAAGTCAGATGTCCAACAATTGGGGGTAAAACATCAACATCCCTTCCCTGTGCTTAACGAAGCCATCGTTATGCACATCACCAGAACTATATAGAAGGCACTGAAAATATAGGAGAATTGCAAGTCAGAAGTCAACTTTCTTTGATACTGAATTCTTATACTCTAGATGAAGAATTTTAATGTTTGCATCACAGAGTATCCACACACTGACAGAGTGTACAAATACAGATTTTAGGAAGCAGAAATGAGCCTCCCTTAGCACTAACGTATTTTGGTCTGGGGGAAAATCAGTTGGTGAGAACAAAGAATGTTATAAGCACACAAGAGTATTCTTATTTTCTTCTGTGGCACATTAGAGGATATGAGATAAGAAGCAGGAGAACTGCGGCAGCTTCAACAAGTTGGAACTGCTGAGCTGTAGGAAGAACCAGAATATAAAGTCAATGGCATTCAAAGCACTAACAGCAGGGATCAGTTGGAGAGATGAGGGGAAAGAGAGAAAGAAAGGTAGTCAGAAGTGTGAATCTGGAGGGAGATACAAGGTCAGAACAGCAAACCTACCCATTCGCATTCATAGCACATCATCCATGCAGCAGAGTTTGCTGTGATTCTAGTACCCTCTTGCTATCCTCTACCGAGCATGCTTACCGCCCAGAAATTTGCCCTATGAACTATGCTAATTACACTTATGTGCACACGTCTGCACTCTCTCTCTCACACACACACTCTCAATCTCTCTCACTGCGACACACACACACCCCATCATACAAGAAGTCCAAATCCTTGGCTGAAACTAAAGTATGCAAATCTATTGCAAAAGTGCTTTCTTTGCATAATGTAAAGTAATGGTCCTAGTTGACTTTTTTATGGAGTCCCACACTGACAAGTAAAGGGGTGGCAGTGGGGAGGAAGAGGGAGAGAGTTCAGGACAGAAAGGGAGGAGTACCAAAAAGGACACAATGATAAAGACCAGTAGGGAGCTGTCGAGGGCTGCCAAAAAATTACTTATGCTGATTTATAGCCCACACTATCCCAGGGGCTGAGAGCGGGCTCTGGCAATTATTCAAAAAAATATGTCCCCATCATCACCACAAGGCTCACAGATTAATTTAGACAAGGCAATAAGGTGGGAGGTGCCAAGAGGGGAGATGAAAAGAGAGGGAAGAGAAAATTAAAAGAACATTATGTGCCTGAAAGAGAATGAAGAGCTCCTCCTGAAGCTGAGAATATAATAAAGCTGCTTTGCAAAACGGTTATGAGAATGAGGTATGAGATAGGAAGACTACAAATCAAATCTCACCACAGCCAAGAACTTATCAGGTGGTGATTTTCAAGCCTAGAACTTGGAAAGTACTAGAGCCCACTTGACTTGGTCTAAAACAGTGGTTCTCAACCTTCCTAATACCATGACCTTTTAATACAGTTCCTTATGTTGTGGTGACCCCCAATCATAAAATTATTTATTTATTATTTACAATGCCTCCCCCCCGGCAAAAGCCGCCTTGCCAGCCAGGAACGGGGGAGGGGCGGGCAGGGAGGGAAAGAGGAGCTGTGTGTCTCACCTGGGAAAAAACTCCGAGAGCCCCCCGGGCTCTGCTTCTGCTTTGCTCTCGTTTCCGCTGGGGGAGTAGTGCAGGAAAAGTTTCCAGAGTGTCGACCCTGGCTGGGGGGAGGAATCCCAGCACCTTTGTCTTTTGCGCCGGGTGCAGCTCGCCCCCCTGGAAAAGCGCCGCCTTGCAGCCTTCCGGCCCTTCTGCAGCGCCCCCCTCCATGGTGAGTGGAGCAGGGGGCATGGTGAGGAGGGGGCCTACCCCCCGTGCTACCGCCGCCCCCCCCCAAGTTGGCCCATCAGACAGGAGGTTCTCCTGGTAGCAGAGAAGGGGAGTGATTTCAGTCCCTTCTGAACAGGGGGCAGGAGGACACGAGCGCATGGCTCACACTTGCACACCACCACTCCTGGGCCTTTTCCGCATGTTACCTTACCGCAGAGGTAGGGGGTGCCGTTTGTGCAAGCAGGTTCTTGCACGAGGTGCTCTCTTCGCTGCTCCTTGTCCCGTAGCTGGGTTCCTGGTTGCACGACCACCCTGCCCCTTCTTCCGCCAGTGCAGCCTACAGCTCCCAGGCTGCACTGCAGAAGGAAGGAAGGGGCGGTCGCGCAACCAGAAAGCCAGCTGCGGGACGAAGGAACAGTGAAGAGAGCATCTCGTGCAAGAACTTGCTTGCACGAATGGCACCCCCCACCTCCGCAATAAGGTAACATGAGGAAAAGGCCCAGGAGTGGTGGTGCGCAAGCACGAGCCACACACTCGTGTCCTCCTGCCCCCTTCGGCGGGAGCATGTGCAGCCGCATGCGCTCCCGCCAAAGGGGGCAGGAGGACGCAAGCACGTGGCTCATGCTTGCACACCACCACCAAGGAGGGAATGGAGCCTAAGATCATTGGAAATATGTATTTTCCGATGGTCTTAGGCGACCCCTGTGAAAGAGTCATTTGACCCCCAAAGGGGTCGTGACCCACAGGTTGAGAACCACTGGTCTAAAGAATGTCCTATGCTCAAGTTCCAGGCCTAGGAGCACTTAAGGAAAGGTGCTGATGAAACAGTAGCACTCCTTGCAATAGCAAACCAAGGTGCTGCATTCCAACAGAAATGGAGCCAGAATCATACCACGAAGAAATGAGAACATACAAGATGAAGGTGTCAGCATTCACAGGGGCTGCTGCTGAGATGTGCAGGAGTACCGTCTTCTCCCTGAAAAGGTTGATACACATTAAGGAGACCAGTGAAGAATGAGAATGCTCAGTAACTATGGAATGTTCAATGTCATCTGGGAGGAAAACCCAAGTAAGAATATGATGCTCTACTTGGCTCAAATGGCTGGCTGGAATCATGAAAACAAACACTCTCATCCCATTAGGAGATTCAGATCTTCTGCAGTGCTTTGTTGCAGATCCCACTAGTTGGGTTGAATCCAACATCAGCCCCAACTAGAGCAGATCCTTCAAAATCAATGGAAAGTATATAAATCATTAGTAATGAGTCCTATTCATTTTAACAGATCTACTCCAGTTGAGTTCAACATTGATTTATCCATAGTTATTAAATGAACATGGTTATTAAATGAACATAAGGCAGATTTCAGGGCATCCATTTTGAACCCATTTCTAAACTTCTTCTAATTTTGTAGACCCTGATTCTAGCCACAAAAATCTGTTTCGCAATGGAGCATCTTGTGCACCATTGCACACAAGCAACTTGTTGCTGTGTGCAAAGAGCAGTGACTTGGAGTAATCAAGAGCTGTGAATCCCTCAACCACAATTTCATTCTGTTTCTCTGAATCCCACCTGCATTGCCCCCCTCCATCCTCTAATGGAACCACTTTCAGAGACTGGGGGCAAGAGAGGTTCTTGCATGAAAATTCTCACAGATTTCTTCTATACCTTTTCATAATGTGCATATATGTCTATACATTTCACCCAGTTTACTTCTTTTTTCTTTGTTCACTGAAGCAAGCTTCTGTAGATTTTTTTCTAATTGTCAACATTGTTAGCCAGTCATTTTTAAAGTAGAGTGTGTGTGTGTGTGTGTTCAGTTGTTGGAAATGTCCCAGAAGTCTCACATATGTATGAATTCTCAAGGCAAAATGTGTTTCTTCTAGCAACAACTCTTGAGAGATGGAAAAAGGCTTATTTTCATCAAGACTACTTAATCCAATGAAATTATTTTTCACCCCTAACTTCAACCCGGGGAGTGCCAGTGTAGCATAATGATTTGAGTGTTGGACTCTGGGAGACCCAGAAAACATGCTGGATGAATCAGTCTCTCAGACTGAGAGGAAGGCATGGGCAAATCCACTCTCAACAAATTCTGCCATGAAAACCTTGTGATAGGTTCACCGTAGGGCCTACAAATATCAGAAATGATTTGAAGGCACACAACAACAACTACAGCTACATCATCAACAACAACTTCAACCTGGCACTAGTAAATACAATCAAACCAGCTTATTTCAGCTCTCCTTAAACCATACACAGGGGGGAAAAGTATTATTGAACTTCCCCAGTACTGAAGCAGTACTACAGAAGCTATGCTTCAACTCCAACCTTGTGTAGAGACCAGACTGGTCCCCATAAGAAGTCACGGGGGTTTTTTGTAGCCACCTCCAAACTTCAGAATACTGTCTCATGAGCTGACTGTCTCAGTCTCACAAAGTGCTCTACATGCAGTTGGTGTTTTAGTCTTGATATTAATGTGTTAAGCATTTCACTCTTCTATGCACTGTTGGAATTTGCTGTTTCAAAAGGTTCAAAACTGGATTCTAGGATTGTTTTTATGCTGCTTTTAGTTTTTAAGGTGTATTTTAATGTGCTTCTAAAATGTTTTTATCACTGTATTCTTTTAAACAGTTTTTATTTGTTTTTCATTTGCGGAGCCCTTGTGGGATGGAAGGCGATATAGAAATGCTTTAAATAAATAAGAAATAAATAAATTTGTTGGCAGCACATGATAAGCTCTGCAGGAAACTTGCCAATCAAATAAAATAACTCCTATACAGCTGCACAAAAGCAACCGCTGTTTTTCAAAATCATGGTAGGATGCTATCACTTTCATCAAACCAGTATAAGTCCAGTAAGGAACATCTCTGAAAGGCGATAGCAGTCCTGCTCACTTCTTGGCTGACAAGGGGAGATAAGCTTCATGTGCCTCTGAGGAAGGGGGCAGAATCCCAGCCTTGGTCTCTGTTGCACTTCTCCTGAATTCCTGTCTCAGATGCTGTTCAAATCAATTTTTGATACTTTGGCCTTAATCGTATTGGATAGTCCCAGTCAGCACCGACCCACTGAATCATTTGTTGAATGCTGAGTCAATACATAGGCGAATCCAGTTGACTCAATTGGTCTACTTCAGTAGCGACTATCAATAGGATTTAGGCGTGATTGAACATTGATTAGAGCTCCCCTGAAGGCCTACTTTCTGCCAATGCAGAAGCCAAAACACTATTCTTTTCTGTGTCTGCAAAGAGCTAAACTCCTTTGAGTGTGGGTCTTTTATACACTGGGTCACAAGAAAAGAATCCAAACCACTCCACAACCCACTATAACAACTTGGCTGGCACTTTGCAGATAAAATTTCTTGGATGCACTCTGTCTTGGATGCTACAGTTAATATGGACCCAGTGGGTATAACTTTGGCTTCTGTTTGTCCAGTGAAAATGGATACCTTTTTAATTTGAAAAGCCAGAGGATGAGGACAAGACGCTTGTAAAGGGGAGAGCCATCATACATGGGTTAGATTCTTGTCCTTCCTGGACATTCCTGGCCTACCTAAACGGTTCTGCCACTTGGCTCAGGCCAGTGCTGAGGTTACTTACTTATATCTAGGACTGCTAGCTAGAAGTATGGCTTATGTCTTTATGATCTAGCTGACTAGCTCAGCCTGACATTACATGTAGTTCTGTCCAGGGTTCTGAACTTACACTCTACGATTTCTCCTTCAGCCAGACAGCTTACTTCAGTCTCTCTTGCCTCAAACTAGTAAGGGCAGGAGGATACGAAAGGACACCCAGCAGCTGGTATTCAGTGGCATAGTACATCTGCAATTCCATCTATTCCTCATGGTCAGTTGTCACTGATGGACTTCTCTTTGTGCTGAATTTATCTAACTGTCTTTTCCAGCCATCTCAACTGATACTTATTTTCACAATTTATGACAATGAGTTCCACAGACTGATCACATAGTATGTCACATTTCTTTTATCCACCTTTGATCTCATGCTAGTCTATTTCAAAGAATGACCAAGATTCAAACAAGGAGGAAAACTTTTCTCCAGCCACTGTCTCCACCCTGTACAAAGTTAATTAGTACTGTTTACTCCCCTGCAGGACACCTTTGGGCCTACTTACTATCTACTGCCTGAACATCAGAGTTTAACCTTGCATTTTCCATTAAATTAACTGACCAAACAATACCTCCAGCTCAAGTATGCAAACAAGTTTGTACAGACTTCTGTCCCAAGGTTTTTGCCAAAGTAATTGTTGCAGCGCCAGCCTTCTTACCTTGTTGCCAAGCATGCTGTCCTTCCTCACACCTAACAAGCACTATCATGAAAGTGTGAAAAAGAAGAATTATTCTGGGATTTGCAGGGGTAGAGGAAATTTTCATTTAGTTTGTTTCAGTTTCAAAAAAGGATTGATTCCTAAATCAATATAAACAGAATCCACAATAAATCAACATAAAAGGAATTATGCTTTGGTATTCACACTTCAGAAAATTTTTAATACAGTCCTCTGAACAACAAGGATAAATGTACTGTAGGGAACTGCATCAAACAGCATTATAATGCTTGCAAAATATATGTAGACTCCCAATAAAGCAAAGGCAAAGGTCTATCTATCTATCTATCAGACGCTTTTTTATTTAAAGTGGCAAACTGGTACAGAATTGGGAAAGAACCAAATTTAGATGCAAAACCTGATAACCTCAGAACCATTAAAATTGCCAAATTCATCCATTCCTAGACTTTCCAAATACTATTTTTAAAAAGGAAGGAAGGAAGGAAGGAAGGAAGGAAGGAAGGAAGGAAGGAAGGAAGGAAGGAAGGAAGGAAACATAAAAAGAAAGAACACCTTGTCTGGAATTTAAATACTTCTAATGCAAGTGTACAACCTTGCCAAAAACTGTTCTAATACTAACGGTGAGAGATAAAATGTGCTGCTTGTAGCATGTTTTCCCCTTTCTCGCCTTCCTTTGACCAGATTAAGAGCTGTTCAATAGAGGTATAATAGAATCTGTAAATCTACTACACAGCTCAGGAGCATGGAGACGACATTGAAGATGCAGACCTGTCATACTGGAGATATACCCTGCACAATGAAGAGTTGCCATCTCAGTAGAGATAATATATCATCAGGACATGGTAAAGTGATAATAATGAAAAGAAGAAAAGGCTGGGTTTCCACCCAAATGAAAGTCAGATTAGGCTGTAACACAAAGGCAACCAGAAGTTTCAGGCTGAATGGGGATCAAGAGCTATTAAAAGACAAGAAGGGGGAAGAAAATGGTTTTCATTGTAAAAAAAAATTGCCCATGCAGAAAGTCTTGACGGAGATGTTATTACTCACCACTCAGGAATAGCTAGCCTAAATTTCATTATCACCCAATATAAAAATGGCTTACTTTTATCCTAAACTACTCTTTTTTTGCAAGTATATTTGGTTTTATGTCCCACACCTCGTCCTACACACAGACATGTTTCCTTTGGAAACTGTGTAGCTAAAGATGAGAAAGCTGACCTGTAGGCAGTTTTCTCAAAAATGGGAGACGTTCCCCAAGAACTCTCTCTCTCCATCCCTGATCCCTAGTAAATCAGAGCTGGAGGACCTTCATTGTACATTCACCGGAGGCAAATGCAGACCTCCAGGCCTCTTGGTCCAGTGTTTCTGTCTACAGACACCACATCCTCCCTACACCACAACCTCTACTGGCTCTGATTCAGATTGTTGTTGTCACTGTCATTGCTGTTGCTGCTGCTATTCACTCAATTGCATACTGTCCCCCAACTACACAACCGATGGAAGAAACCTTGCACAAATCTGAAGAAAGATAATGCTTGAATGCATGTTTAGGGTGGTATATCATCACACCAACCTGAACACAACTGATCTTGTCTGATTTCATAAGGTAGGCAGAATCAGTCCTAGTAAGAACTTGAGTGGTAGAGCATCATAGAAACCATGAGGGAATATCAGGGATCTCCAGGTACAGCTAGGAAGCAATTCTGCCTGAAGTCCCTGGAGAGCTAATGTCATTGATAAAGCAGGGCTTAATGGACCAATATCCTGTCCCAGTGTCCTTCAAGCAGAAGTGTTTGCCTGTAACAAAACCTGGCTCATACCCTCCCCACACTCCTAGCTCTTGGCATGCTCAATATTTCCTTTGGCAACCATGCAGTAAAATATGAATGGCAGATATAATTCTGAAATAGCTCAGTTTTTACACATCTTAGAGCCCACGGGAGGCAATATGCCTTTGACACAGGGGCATGGGTGTTTGTGGTTGGTGCTTTAAACATTCATCCAAGGACACACATTTCCCAAGTAAGCAACGGCACATCTGTTGCAAAGAGAATTCCTATATGCAGCATGGAGCTACTGTGGGAAACTGCATGAAATGAAAGAAAGAAGGAAATCATCTGAGTCAGACTGTAGATTGGCATAACCAAGCATTGTTGACATCAGCTGACAGTGGTTCATTCCTCACTCATGGCAACCCTAAGGCAAACCAATCATGGGGTTTTCTGGGGCTGAAAGAGTGTGACATGCCCAAGATCATCCAGGGGACTTCCATGGCCGAGCAGGGAACTGAATTATGGTTTCCAGGGTCATAATCTGATGCTCAAACTACTATACTATGCTGCCTCTCTGTTTGCGGTTCTAGGCAGACTTTTTTTTCCTGCTCTACCTGGTGATTGTAGGGGTGCAAACTGGGACTTTTTGCATGCAAACACATGTGCTGTTGTACTGAACTACAGTTCCTCCCTCTACTCTCATGTGCAGCAGTCCTACCAAAATTCAACATAAATTTCAGCCACAGACCATTGCAATTTTCAACTTTTTCATACTTTGTTTGAACGCCTCTGCTTGTGGCTTATTTCCCTTCCTTCCTTTCATTCAGTCATTCTTTCTCTTTCTGTCTCTCAACTCGGACTGAAAAGATGTCAATGATTTCTGAAGATATAAAACCAGAAATGATAGGCCATCATAAATTATTGAAGATGAAAAGGAGCCTAATATAAAGCACTGTCATTCTCCCTTAGCTAGATGCAATATACAGAAAATCCAAGGGAGAGAAAATTAACTACTAAGGCCTTTGTAAACCTTCAGGCTAGAGTACTGCGGTGCACTCTGTGTGAGGCTATCTTTTGATTACTGTTTAGAATCTCTGAATGTGCTATGGCCACATTGTTTTACAGAGTAAGACTCAAGCTGGAACCCCTAGACTGTTCACATAAAGCTGCAGGAAATCAGGGTAGATTCTAGGCATGCTGAGTACAATACACAGCCCCCAGGGACCCACCCTCGTCCAAAATCCTCATTTTTTACCTTTCTGTGTTAGTGGCATTTTCCAAATGAAACCTGCCTAATGACACTTTTGACCAAGGATTCGTACTCCAAGATTTTACATCAGTCAGTGCAATGACCCGTATGCTTCAGAGCCATGGAATTGCTTTAAAATACTGATTTAACAGCACATGGGCAAGCAGCCATGTCAAGTGAATAAACGTGATTCAAAAATACATAGAAACCTGTTTTAGACCAGTGGTCTACCTTTGCATTAGCTATTGTGATTTAAAGCAGTTCTCCAAGCTCTCAGATACAGAGGCTTTTCCAGGCCTGTTATTTGACATTCTATAACTAGAACCACTAAGGTTTTATCCCAGGATTCTTCCACAGTGTCTGGTTCCCTGAGCAAAATCTACCTCAAGCTCAGAGTTGTACTGTTGGGTAGCAGATTTCTCATTCCCAATTCTAAAGCCACTTCCGCACTAGACTACCAGAGTGCTATCACTCCACTTTCAACATCCTATGGAATCCTGGGGTTTGCAATTTAGAGAAGGGCCTCAGTTCAGTGCTTCAGTTGAGATAGGAAATACGCGAGAAACAGAAGGAATCCATTGAGGACTGTACAGTGGAAACTCATATGGAAGTAAAAATGGGGAAGAAGTGGTGGATTGGATTTAGTTATAACTTCTGGAGCACTTCAAAAGCCCCTCCATAAACTGAAAACCCCAGGATTCTATAGGAAGTTGAAAGTGGAATAATAGCACTATAACAGTCTAGTGCAGAAATGGCTTACATCAGACTAGGCTAGGAATTGCAGAGGAGTCTGATAAAGGACAGTCAGGACAGCCCCTGTCACCCCCACCTCCAGCCAGTGGAGAAGACAGCTACAGAACAGCATTAGCCGCCCTTTAAAACCACAGACAGTCCTTATCCTTCCTCCCTCCCCTTGTTTGAACTACTTTTAACAAATCTATTTCTATATTGTTATCCCAAATAGATTGTGAGGGATATATATTAGGATATGTATATATAAGATAAGCGGGGGGTTTTTAGTTCAAAAATGTGAAAAATTTATAGATCTATGATTTTGTTTTGTAATGTATTAATCTTTATTTTTAATAAATATATAATAAAAAAAATAAAGACAATAACACAGAAAAAAAAACACCACAGACAGCTTCCCTGCAGTCTTAAAGAATATACCAACCAGCTTTCTCACTGTGCTCTGTCCAAAGTACTGACAGACTCTGTCTTGGCCAGGCTAGACCCTTCTATACTAGCTTTATCATCATCCGCTACAACTCTGCCATGCCTGCTGTGACCTGACCTTACCAGATGTGACCTTACTAATCTGACACTGTGTTTCCCTGACAGTAGGTATCATCAAGATGCACTCCTGACTGAGGATGTATTTAAAGCCAGTTCATATTCTACATTCTCGTGTTCTCTCTCCACATTTTTATTTCTCCTATGCTGAAAGGATTTTGAAAAAAAAAAATGCTAAAGACAAAGAAGAAGAAATAATAAAATATGCTAAGCTGAAAATACAGAGAAGGAACCAGAAGCTGGATTTGCATACACGTAGTGTTTGCAAATGGCTTTTCCAAAATCAGCCTGCAGGGTATTGTCTCTGGAATGCCGAGCCATCGGAGTGACAAACTCCAACAAGGACTACAGAAAGATGATTGCAGAGGCACTGGAAAGCCTGCAGCATTTCTGGCACCAGGTGTCAACCAAAGTGTTAGAATTAGCAGAGGTGTTAATAGGCGACTGCCAGGCCTGATGAAGGGGTAGAGAGAGCTAGCTCGAAACAGAACACTTGGCTAATGTCAAAAGATGTACAAGCATAAAGTGACAAGCAAATACAGCCGCTCCCACCCTGTCATGTTCCAAAAGACGTTCATAAAAAATAAAGATTTCTAGAATTCCTATTATTTTTGTTGTTATTATTATCTCTGTAAAATTATTACAATTAAACTGATTATACAGCTTGAAAGCTGATCCACTTCTAGGATGGCTCCAGCTTCTGTATATTGTTAATGTGGATACATGCATGCATGCACAAAAAGAGATACATTCAAAACCAAAACACAGAATCTTGAACAGAAGCTAAGTTCTCCTGTTCTTCTACATTGACAATGGAAATCATATGGCCCTCCAGGTGTTGCTGTGCTGCAACTCCCAACAGCTCTAGCTCACAGAGCCAGTGCTGAGAAATGCTAGGACCTGCAATCCGACCTGGATGATTGCATGATCAGTAATCTTGTTCTATGTCAACAGTTTATAGCAACCTTATGTGTAACAGTGCTGAGCCAAAATTTTACAAAGAATAATTTTCTGACAATTGTGAAGAAAGGGGGGTCTTCAGAAATGATGGAGAATTTTGAGGGCCCCAGAGAATATTCATAAACAATGAATTTTGCCACCCACAAAAAAAGAATTCCAAGTAGAGAACTGCAGATGAAAGTCTATGATATGAATCCAATGAAAGGATTTTTGGTCTATTGGACAGCAAAAGAAGGGAGGTAATTTTTGCAATCTATCCAAGAGGTTCAGGGGATCCTTTACAACCATGTGGAAACTGGCAAATGAATTTGGGAAAAACTGTCTGCTCTCATCCATTGTTAGCAAAGCCCTCTGCTAGACGGAAGAGTCTAGCATCCACACAGATGGGCATTCACCCTTCGCATTCCACATTCAGGAGAGTGATGGACATGACTGGAGTTAGCCTCCTTCTGGGTTTAAGTCAGTCAAAGCCAGTGGAATGGAGAGAAAAGGGGAGTTAAATTAAAGCAAGGAGGGAAAAAATCAGCTTGTCTGTTTCTTAACAGTTTCTTAACAGTTTCTTAACAGTTCTGGCCAGGAGCCCATTCACATTACACAATGCTTTGAGGGTGTTGCTGCATGGCAGGGGGTTGGACTGGATGGCCCCTGGGGTCTCTTCCAACTCTACATTTCTATGATTCTATGATTATAGAGCTATCATTCCACTTTTAACTGCCATGGTTCTGTTCTTTGGAATCATGGGATTATTGATGTAGGAAGGAGCATTTAGAATTCTCAGCCAGAGCAATCTAGAGCCTCACAAAATCACAAATCCCAGGATTCCATAGGATGGAACCATGGTATTTAAAATAGAATAACACTACTAATTGTGTAGTGTCAATGGGCACTTGTTTAGGGGAGGTTTGTTTGTTTGTTTGTTTATTTAATTTTTTTATTCTACTCTCTTATTGTGGGATCTTCGCATAGCAACAGACAAAACAATATAAACAATTTAAACAATTCCAGATTAAAATCAACAAATAATTTAAGGATACAAAGTTATTAAATAACTCAACAGCTTCAAAAGGCTAAAAGATTTTAAAACCACATGCAGGCTTGAAAGTAAGCTAGGCTCCAAACCCCTTAATTTAAAAAGTCACATCTTTAGCTGGCATCAAAAAGAAGCCAACACACACATGCTAATGCCTAAGAATACTCAGCAAGTGATACATCACAGCTAAGAAGTTTCCTCTCCATCATATTGCCCCCACTGGTGGGATACACAGGAGGTCCTTCCAGCAGATCTCAGTCCCTAGACAGGCATACACAGGAAGAATCATTCTTTCAAGTTTTGAGGCCCCCAGCCAGTTGATAGCATAGTGATGCACTATCTCAATTCCAGCAGCACAACTGATAATTCAAACAAAACAAACTGAATAGCTCCCAGCTTTCTCACTTTCATTCAGTAAGCACAAGGTCAAAATAAAGTCCAACAGAGTTCAAAGGCAAGCAAATCCAAAATCAGTCAGGGTAATCCAGGGTCAGGCACAAAGTCAGCAAGACATCCAACAAACAGAGAGATCAGATAAACTCTGACAACTTCTAGAGGGGAAGGGTGGCAGCTATATAGGTCAGCCACCTAGCACAGCTGTTGCCTCATTAATTGCTGCTGGTTATATATTCTCTGGGATTGCCATAGTCTTTCTCTTTGTTGTCAGCACTCAGCAAAGGTAGGTATTGTTAAGTTATCTTCTGTTTCTGAAGGGGTAGGACTCTCTGCTGGAGCTGGCACTGCCCCCTGGTCTGTTTGTGGCACTGGAACCTCTTCCTGTACAGCAGGTCCTGGCATGTCCCCTGTTTCAGACTCTGAGTCAGATTTCATGTTCTGGAAGCAGGGCATTACAAGAGAACCATCAAATTGAGGGAAATAATATGGCATGAGAGACATATGAAGTAAAGCCACAACCTGAACATTCTACATGTTTGGCAGTGGCATAGCTTGGCGCAAGCGGGGTAGGGGTGGGCCTACAGCATGCAGGGGAGGGGCTATGGCATATGGGGAGGGTCTATGTCATGTGTGGGAGGGTCAACAGTGCATGGGGGCAGGCAAGGAGTGGCAGCACCCCCAAAAAATGCTGCCCAGGGCACACCACTTCCTCGCCCCCACTATCCCTACGCTACTGATCTTTGGAATATTTTTTTCATCCTATTCTGTGTTAATCTACTACCTGAAATTCCTCTTCACAGGGAACCTAACAGGTCCTGGCCACACCTATGTAAAAGCACTCAGATGCCCACACCTGTTCATGCTGTAGTCACCTTATTAACCTTTAGACAATTCAGTGGCTACCTCTGAGGAACGGCTAGGGTGGGGAAGGCCACTTTAATACTGCAAAGAAAAAGGAGTGACTGGCAGCTGAACTGCAGCTGGAAAGCAGCTTAGAAAGGAAAGATGGGGGTCTCCCACAACCCCACTTGAGGCAGCCACTTAATTCTGTCTAATGGTAGACCCAGCTGCATAAACGAGTTTCCCAGTGTGCAGCTCTGTCTTGTTTTCTTGCTTCTGATAAATTAATTACAGGCATCCTGGAAGGAATTTCTTACAGTTAACACAGCACACAGCAAGAGGAGGATTAAATCTTCCCAGTCATGTTCCAAATGAATATCTCTCCCCCTGAACTGCTTAGAGCTGGAAGGGGGAAAGTTCCCATTGGTGCCAACTAGGGATGTTGTAGCAATTTTGAGCATTGGGCTGATTCTGGAGACCAGAACCTGTTTGTTAAACAGTTAAAAATAGTTCCAAGATTTCCAGTCGTGTTTTGAACAATGGCGTTCAGTAGGGAAGCTATTCAGACAGACATTTGCCAGTTGAAACAACACACTGATAATATGCCACCTTCTAACAAAATAGTTGGTATCTTTTCAATATAGAAATAGCATACTAGCAGACAGCCGTCTGAATGTTTTACTAGGACCCTGGGAGATGGATGGAAACCCACTGGGTGACCTTGGGTAAGTCACACCCTCTCAGCCTCAGAGGAAGGCGAAGGCAACTCCCCTCTAAACAAATCTTACCATGGAAACCCCATGACAGGTTCACCTTAGAGTCAGTGTAAATCAGAAATGATTTGAGGGCATACAACAGATGGCTGATACTCTTGACTTGATTTCTCCTCTTCAAGCAACTATTGGGACAACTTAAATATATATATCTCCTTGTTGCAAGACATGAGGCAATAACCTTTTTTGCTGGCCTCGGAGAATTTTTTTTCAATTTCTATTTCTCTATGTTGTACCATACTGAAAAATGTGATAATTGTTGCCTTGTTCCACGAACTAGAACTTTATTCAAGTTGTCATGCATTCATTTAAAAATATTCATTAGGAAATTCTTTTTCCTTCATTTCAGTTCTTATATGTGTTATTTGACATTTTCTCTTATTTACTTTTCTTTTTCTTTTTTAGCCATTTCCTGGGTCAGAACAGATGATTTTAGCAGCTCTTCCTAGTGCCCATCTTTATTTTCCCAGAATGCACTGAATATTTAGTCATTTGCAGACATTTTAAGGCAGAAATGGTGGTTGCCACCAGAGCAAAATGGTACCCACCCAGCATTGGCAGCCACCATCTTATTCCTAGGAATGCTTAGAGGTAATGCAACATTTGAGTCATTGAAGAGACTACAAAATGACAACTGTCAGAATGAGTTTTTCTGTTCTTCCATCATTAGACTTAGATGCAAGCCCTTCATCACCCCCTTCAGAATAAAATATGAAGAGGATACTCTAATAGGAAAATCAAACCTGATGGGCCCCATTCAGCTCAATTTTTCATTCATTCCAAAATGAATGGCACATCCCTAGTGGCAAGTGCATTGTATCTCAGCCCTCAATTCATAAAGTCATGTATTTAGCAACGTAAAGCAAGACAGAAGCAGCCTGCTTTCTCTCTGATCAGACATAGAAACTCTGTACATGGGTCCCTCAGAAACTGACAAAAAGAGGGCTTGTGATGGAGGGGAGGAGGATACAGCCTTTTCAAATGCCTCTCCATCTCACAAAGAAGCAAAATGGAAGCTGATATATTGCAGCAAACTACATGTGAAGAGCTTCCCATTTTCCCGCTTCTCTAGATGGCTTCATTTCAGTTCCTCTCGAGTGAACCTCTAAGCTCTTTTACAGACGCTTGAGATTATGTTGTCATAACTACTTCTTTGTTTCTGAAATGAAGTGTGGGCTCTTAGGTGCTGCTCTTTTTATTAGATAAAAATCCTTTCAAAATTGGTAAATTAATAGCTATGTACCCGAGTTACAAGCTGCAGAGATAAAAGGGGAGAGCAAGTGGAAGGCAAGACTCCTAAAAGGGTGCATTCTGTAAAGATCCTTGGCCAGCAAATATCAAGACTGTAGATTTGAAAAGGGCCACAGAATGGCTTATTCTCAGTAATGGCAGATAGATAGATAGATAGATAGATAGATAGATAGATAGATAGATAGATAGATAGATAGATAATAAAACAAACTTCTAATAAAGATATAACACTTAATAATTGGCTGAATTTAAACAGGTGTAATTAAAGACCTTCAGTGGAACAACTACCCATCAGACCAGAACGGTAACCATACAAGCCACGATCTTCACACAAACCCAAAGAACAAAGGTTGTGTGTATTTATCCTTAATTTGAATGCATAGTGTAATGGTGAGTTTGCCACATAGCTGACTAGCAAATCAAATCATGTTCATCACACTATTAACTTCCCCTGAAGGGAGCCTTCAGAGGCAAGAGACTGATCTATTTACAACAAAAATCAAACACTGGAAACTACCTTGTGCCATCTTAAAGTACTACTCAAAAAAAGTGCTTTCCCCATTATTACAGGTCAAAGGAAACTTAGGAGTTTGTGAATTACAACTCCCACAATCCCCCAACCAGTATGACCATGTCAACAGGTGGGGCAGGAGATCTGGGAGGAGTAGTAAAAAAAAAAAAAAAAAGTAAGGCTTCCAAAATCTGGCTGTGGCTGCCAGGATCATTCCGCCCATATAGTCCGTAGCCATGCTGGCTAGAAAATTCTGCGCTTTGTAGTCCAGAGAAAGTTGTGCCTCAGGATGTTCATAATAGCTCAATGCTGACAATAACTCACTTTTTTTTTACACAACTAACCCAAAGTGCTAATAAAAGTACCAAAATCAAAATAACAAAAATTACAGTAGTAGAGTCAGTAGTAAAGAGAAAGACAGTATCACTATAGCTTTATCCCTGGCTAAAGACATACCTCCACAGCTGACTTTTCACCAAATCATGGAAAGCACGAGCACAAGGGCTTTCTGAGGAAAGCATCTGAAAAGTCAACACCAAAACTGATAAGTCTCTTCTCTTTCTCCATTTCTGAGATATCTCATTTAGTGGGGAAACACAGATCAAGATCTGTAATAGGAGGAAACCTATGGGAGAAGGTGATCCTTAAGACCCTAAGGCAGCTTTGAAGCACTTGGCCACTTCCCATGCAGCCTTGAAGCCAGAAAAGATCCCATCCACTTTTCTGCACAATTCAGCTGATCAGCTGGGCTTCAGGGAGAAAATGCTGTTACCAGTTTCCAAGATGGCTGGGGACCTGGAGAGATGAACCTCCAGCAACCAGGCACCGAGGCTGTTGTTTTCCCATCTCCACTAGGTTTGTCAGTCTGTGTGCTTAATACATATGTGTAGCCCCTGGCTTCCCTAATAGCATTAGGTATAGTCTCTCTTGGCAAAAAAATGTTGGGCAGACATGCACTGAGCCATCTGGGGCTTTACAAGATAGAAAACAGAACATTGAATTGAGTCCAGAAACTGAACAGGAGCCAATGAAGTTCAAGCAAGCCCAAAGTCATATGATCTCTTCAACACTGCCAGACAAGAGGTGGAGAAGAATACTGAAAGTCTCAAGAGAAGGTGGGGTAGCTTCTGAAATGTCAGGTAATCCCAACAAGGTGAAACCTCTTCAAGCCCCTTTCTTGCATTTTTCCTAGTCTATGGCCCTTTCTGCACGAGGCAAGTGAATTGCTCTGTGCCGTTACTCACGGCTTCTTCTTGGCTCGAAGCAATGCGGACTCTCCCTTAAACCCTTCCGCAGGGCTCCTCTGTTTGTTCCAGGGCGATGCGGAGCAGTGCGAGGTCTTCAGATCTGCACTGGTAAGGCTTACAAAATGGTGGCTTTGAGTTTTTTGTGGGTCTGGACAACCACTGAAGCTGGCCACACCCACAGCCCACCCTTCACTGATTGCAGGCTCGCATTGCTGCAAATCTGCACATCTGCACAGCTGAGCAGGAACGCAATGGTGCACTCCGGAACATTGAAAGACCTGTTTTTTCCCGTCTTTACTTAGCATGCTAGAGGACCACTTGGGGGCGTTTTGGATCAAACTTAGGTGTGGAACTAAGGTAAATAGTCTGAACCTAGTCCTATTCAAGGTGCAGATGACCTCCGTGACAGGATGCCTTGGCCCGTCTTAACTTCCCCGTGTAGAAAGGGCCTTTGAATAGACTCAAGAACTACTCCTGCCCCACCCAAATTTAAAAAGTGCCCCTCACCTTTTTCCCCACTCCCCCTGACACACACACACGGTCATGTAACATCTGGCAAGAGAGTGGGGAGCAGCCAAGCATGGAAGATCATTACTAGATGTTCCAATAGTGGGTACATAATGATATCACCCTCTGGGATGTCCAGAGAACTCCTGAGAGGTCTCATAGGATGCCCACATCATGCAATACATCCAAATAAAGCTGACTGGCATTGCCCTACCCTCCTGCCAAACACTACATGGGTGTAATGGGGCAGCATGCAGTAAAGTCAGCATTAGTGCAGGAGAAAGCTGAGCAAGAATCACTGCCACTATCTATGTTCTTCTGACCTTGGCAGCAGTAGTGGCCCTAGTGATGCTTCTCCTCAGGTAGCAGCCTCCCACCAGTCAGTACTATAGCTGTGAAAGAGAAGGGAGCAGACATGTGAGGAAGATGGCCACCATGGCCTGTGTCAGAAGAACATCAGTGGCAGTAGCAATCCTCCTCATCTGTCTGTTCCCTGCCCCTCTCCCACTGGGCAGCCAAGCAGGCACAGCCTAGAGAAGATGGCTTCCATGGGACTGGAAGGTTCCCCACACGCACAAAGGCTGCACAGTATTCAACCCAGAAGAGCCAATGTCATGTAGTGGTTTGAGTTGTTGGACTATGGCTCAGGAGACCAGGATTCAAATCCCTGCTCAGTCATGGAAACCTACTGGGTGACCTTGGGCAACTCAGGCCATTTCCGCACTAGCCTGTTATAGAGCTATGATTCCACTTTCAACGTCCTATGGAATCCTGGGGTTTGCAGTTTCGGGAGGGGCCGGCCAGCCGACCCCTCCCAAAACTGCAAACCCCAGGATTCCATAGGATGTTGAAAGTGGAATCATAGCGCTATAACAGGCTAGTGCGGAAATGGTCTCACTCTTTCTATCACCTCAGAGGACTGGAAAGGCAAACACCCTCTGAACAAACTTCACCAAGAAAACGATAGGTTTGCCTTAAGAGTCACCGTAAGTTGGAAGATACACAGCAGCAACAATTCAAAGACATGCCTGCAGCAGGGAGAATACCGATTAATTTATTCATTTTTTTCCCCATGAGAACAAATAATTTTAAAAAGAGCAGGTCTATGCCAGGCAATGCATAGGCCTCCCTTCCCACCACTACATTTCTCACCATACCTTCACAGGTTCAAGAAACCCTGTTCTGAACAGGATTAAGGTATGAGAATATCATTACCAGACCTGTAGAGCGTAAATGATGCAACATAGTACGTAACATGAAGTTAAGGCAGCTCTTTGGGCCCACACTGTGAAAATAGCAAAGGCACTTCCAATGATAAGGGACTATATACTAGAGAAATACAGCCACTGCCAAGATGCTAGCCAAGAACGGCTGTCTCAGTGTAGAGAGCCAATGCCTTGAGGATTCTCCAAGGGATCTGAGCTTCAACGTGAGACCGACACACACACACACACACACAAACACACACACACAAACACACATCTCCAATATTTTCTTTCAGTTCTGCAAAACATAATTTGGACAGGGTTGCTGAACCAGCTTCTTTACTTCTTTCTAAAGCCACACACACAACAGGACAATCTGATAACAAAGAAACAACAGTCCATTCAATATACTAATTTAATTGCAGCATTGCAACAGTTGTCACATTTTCCAGTGCAAAACACTTTACAGCAATGCACGAAACCCACTTTTTTTCTCTGAGACCAAAAAAATAGTCAGCCCCCTAATTTGGCTCATGGTTAGATGAAGTTGTGGCTGTTGATTTAACCCCATCTTTTTTATTGATTTAATCTAGTCTGGGTTTATATTCCTCCTATAAATGTGGGAAGTTAACCTGCTGGGAGGGTGAGAAAAACTATGGAAATGAGAATCGATACCTCACTTCTCTGTTGAATCATATTCGTTTCACCATTATCACCCCTAAAAGCCAAGCCTTAACTGTTCTGTCAGTGCTTCAATCGAAACACCACTGCCTCGTTTGCATGTTGCCACCATCCACAACCTGGACCTAATCATGTTGTGTGTTTTTGGCTGTTCTTGTTTAGGAAAAAAAATTACAATTATCGCACTTCAGTAGCTTGTTTCAGACCAAATATATGCAGGGTAGGGAAAATTGCTTTCACATCAATTCAATGCAAGAAATTCACTGCCAGATAGCTACTTACAACAGACTATGGAAACACATTCTCAACACTTATTCCTATGTCTCCATTGCTCTCGGTTAGAATCTGCCTTTAGACAGCTAGATTGCAGTGTGGGCTGCTAAATGTCAATTATTAGTAAAACAGGGAGGCACTGCAAATGGGCAATTATTTTGTAAGCTGCACTTTTCACTCTTACTCTTGTGTGTGTGTGCGTGCTCAGTAAAGAAAAGAATTTTATGGCAGAAAATTAGCATATTTGCAGAGAAAACAGGGAAGAAGAAATAAGACGGGTGTCCCTGGCTGTATGTTTCATTGCACATGAGGTAGCCAGCAAAGAAAGGACATGATTTTAATCAAGCAAGGGGCCACAGACTGTATGTGGCTTCCAAATCCTTTTCACAGCCCCCTCTCTCCCATAAAATGCCTCCCAAATACCACCTAGAGTGGAATTTTGCATCAAAATTATGTACTCTGCATTATGTACAGGTGAAAAAGCCAGAATTGCAAACCTGAAGTAGACTGCTGGTGTCTTGCTGCTCACATTTTAGGCCCAAAATGGACTAATGCAGCCCACCATGGGGCCACTGGAGGAGATTGTCTCTCCCCCTGCAGGAATTCCTCACTCCTGTCTTAATATAACACAGGATCACAGAGCTTACGAAATGTATTTTTTGGATTGCAGCTCTCCTGCCCATGCTAAAATATCTCTGTCCTGCTCTGTGTCAAAAGATCTCAGGCCGGTGGAAGACATTAAAGTCAACTGAAACAATCTCAAATTTAAAACTGTAAAGATCATTTCAGAACTCTAAAAATCTTTTAAAGCAAGTTAAGCCCAAGGTAAAACAGTTTAAAGCCATGCACATTTACAAATTGGATAATATCATTCAATCCTAATGAGTCTAATTTTAAAAAGAACTTGGAATCTCCTAGAATTACTTCTCACAGTTTTACCTTGGAAGGAAGAGGAACAAACATTAAACTAGATTATGTTTATAGGACAGACATCACTCTTCAATCTGCTCTACTATAAACGCTTTCCTTCAATCTACTAAGCATGTCCTTGTAATGATTCTATTTGCATGCCAAATATCGAATGGCAGCTATCCTCCAGCTGTCAAATGCCCATCAACAACATTTAAACCTGGGCATTTTCCCCAAATTCTTACAAGAAATTGTGTGTGCTGGAGAGAATGACCAGGATTATTTTGTACCAGTCAAGTGGATAGTTTACTGCAAGGCCTCTTGCAAGATTGCAAGAACCTTCCAACTTTCATTTCTACAGAAGCAAATCACTCCTTTCCAAGTTTTACTAATGTGCTATAATTTGATCAAAACATTTCCTTGTGCAGTTGGCCGAAACCAAATCCAGCTATCCTAATACAGTAGTATTAGGAGATTTATCCCAGTCATAATGAGACAGAAATATTTTGCCAAGAGTGCACACCCATGGTTCCATTAAATCTCTTGTTCTGTTTTAAATTATCCTTAGAATAATTGTTTGTTTATAAAGTTAGATCCAAAAATGTGCAGACACGCTAATTGATCTTTGCTGTCCTCAAAGGGCTGTAGAGAAAGCCAATTATCCCACACGTCTGATAGACCACAGCCATCAGATATACCCAGAAGATGGGGGTTGCCTCGAGAGGTGCCTCAGCCAATTGGCTGGGTTGTTTGTTTCACACAGACAGCAGCTGCTGTCAGCGTGTCCACATGAAGCAGCAGGGGAGTCAAAATGAACAAAACAAAACAAAAAAGCTGGTGTGCTTTAAGAAAAGTACAAATTTTATATGAAGTTTCAAAAAGATACCCAGGAGGAATAAGGAGGACACTTTGTCAAAAGGATCAAAGGAGAAGAAAGAAGTACTTTGTATCGCTGACAGCTAGACCTTGTTTGAGCAAAGCTTAGAACAGTAATACCCAAATTGGTTGTCACAAGGAATACAGTCATTACATAATGAAAGGATTGTGCAAATCCAAAGGACTTCTTCCCCTTAACTATAACAGAAGAGGCTGATTCCCTGCACTTTTCATTCACTGCTCTGATCTTGCCTTTTTTCCCAACAGCTACCATTGTTCTGCTACATCTCTGCACCAAGTACAATTGTATCACACAACTACTGAAAATGCAGAGATGCAGAATAATGAGCTACCCTCGGGGAAGTTTAAGATAACTGTTGCTCCCTACACGAGTCATGGGTCTTGGCTAAGAATGGCACCTCATTCAGAAGCGATGGTGAGAGCCATTGAAAATGGATATCCCAGCCTCAAGCTTAGAGTCATAGGAGGAAACTCCTGGTGGGAAAATTGGAGTGGACTCCTGATGCTGGTTCTCAGGAGCCTGCTGAGCCTAGAGCTGGTGGGCAAAAGCCTTAAGAATGAGACCTTGCTGAACTGGAACCATGACCCTCAAAAGCACCTTCTTCTAAACCTGAGGATTTGAGTAGCTACTGTAGGAGCCAAGAGTCTAACATGAAGCATTTCAGGTGGTACGCCAAATAGAAGAAAAATCTTCAGGCCAGGATCTTACCTCTTTAAGAATCTACACTGCAGGTAGAGGAGCCTAGGAAGACTCCAGTGGAGAAAGAAGCTCATAAAACCTCAGTTCACCTCTAGCCATTGTTGAAACAAGTTGCTCTCACTCAGAGCTGCCCATCGTCCTGCCACCTTTGGTCTCACCATCACCATCTTATCTGCCCTGTCATCCCCATAACTGTAGTGCCCACTATGCCTGCCTCACTGTTGTGTCTCATGGCTAACACCTCCAGAAATATCAGAACACTGGAGTATTTGTACATTTTCATACATTTTTGGGGTGTAAGCATGAGGTGTTCTGTCACCTTTAATTGAGAAGTTTACTCAGAGCAGAAGTTTGAGTAATGCCAATTTAGAGGATTGCCAACCTAAGGCTTAAGAAAGCCATATTTTTATGAAGGAGGGTGAAAATAGTTTCCCTCTAGGAGTTAAACAGCAAAAGACCTTATGGCTCTTAATCTGGAATATTTCTTCTAGTGATTCAGAACTCAATTTGCAAAATAGAGAGTATATTGGCTGTAAGGCTTCCTGTAGTTATACTTTGACATTCTTGGATAAGCAATCTCAAGAGTTTATAATCAGTTAATCCCCTAGAAAAGTCAAAGGGGGAATATGGCTCAGAAGTATAGCACATGCATCATATGTGCATATGCAAGAACTTATTTAATTCAGTCACCGTCATCTTCAGGTAAAACAGCTCAGGTAAGCAATCCAGCAAAGGCCTTTGCCTCAGGCCTTGGAGGGTCACTCTCAAATTGGGCAGATAATGTCTGATAATCTACCCAATCTAGTAGATTGGACCAATGATTTCACTTGGTATAAGGCAACTTCATTTCATTTCATTTCATTTTATATTTTATTTATAGAATATATAAATTGTCCCACCTTAAATTTCCAGAGCAGTCTACTATAAAATAAAGGAGCCAGATACCCACCAAAAGTGCAGTATAGACAAATACTCTGACTTGAATGTATCACTCAGAACATGCTTGTCAGAAAAGAAAGGTCTTTAGCAAAGACCAACAACAAAGTAATGCGGACACATGCCTCATGTCATTTGGAAGGTGATTCCAATAGTTGGAAGTCACCGGAGAGCCCTTCTCCTGGTGGATCTTGGTCATGTGCAAGAACACCAGGGACACCTCTTCATTCAGAAGATCTTTGAGGTCAGATAGAATGATAAGGAAGAAGTCCTTAAGAGCCTGGTTTTAAGTTGCTTAGGTCTTTGAACATCTGCACCCTAATCATATCTTATCATGACATAAATTTTTTATGTAAAATTTGACAGCTTTCCAAACAGTTCACCCCCATCCATGACCTCCTTTCAACAATCCTTGCAACAGACTTCTTCTGTGGTAGTGAGCTTTTGGAAAATCTTCCTCACTGATTCAGCATCTCAGAGCTGATTTAGCATCTCAAAACCGGCACACAATCCACTGGGATATCTTCCAGCAGAAACCCCATTATAAGGAAACAGAATAGAAGCTGTGTAAGAGTGCAGATCTGTTTTCTCCTCTGACACTTCTTGCAATCATCCCCAAGATCAGCCACCTGATTGTATCTTGTGACTCAGTGCTGCATAATTCCATCTTTCCAAAAGGGCACTTGAACATCACAATGATCTAGACAGATCTCTCCACTCCTTCTGTTCATCACTGTCCTCCAGGAGAGGCACAGGTTTCCAAACACCAGAAGGACTTACAAGGCTCTTGATCATTAATCCGCCTTAGATGTCAAGTTTAACCATATACCTACCATCTCTAAAGTTGGCCTCAAAAAGCACAGCAGTTCATAGAATATCCATACCCTCCAGGTTTCAGTGAGTAATTCCTAACAAATAGAGCTGATTAATTTTTCTGTTTGCCTAATGTTTATACACAGATCATACTGTTCTCTAATTTATTCATTACTCAAATTATGCAAACATTTTGTCAGCCTAGACCGCTTGCACTGCAAGTCTTTCAGGCTGCAAATTGTGACTATTACCTCAGAAATGGAAAGAATGTAATTTTGCGTTACAATACACCAACTCATTTATACACTAGCTAATTTGTGTAATATACACAACTGACCTAGCTAATTAGCACTGGGAGGGTTTGTAGTTCTTACTGATGTTTATCATCTTATAATATTTTACATAACATAAGGATGCGTTTTAAAAAATGCTATCCAGGCAACAACACATGACTTCTGAAAATAACCAAAGCTGATTAATCACAGCAATAATGAGAGCAGTTAAGGAGTAAAAAACCCAGTTATGAGTTGCACATATGGATGGTCCACCAGAGATCATCTGCCCTAAATTCATTACCATCATCACCACAAATGAAATGTTTTCTGAACAGTACTAGTTCCAGGTTTTGGGGAGGGGGTCCTTGAGCAAAATGTTCTCCATCCCCCTACCTTGTGAATACCCATTTGTTTGCCTCTTCCTCGATCTCCACCCCACCAGCAAGAGGAAGAGGACAAAGCTTGGTAAGGTAAGTGAACCTTCTTCTTCTCAGCCCTCCATTGTTTGCTCAGTTGGAGAGAGCAGAAAAACAGGTAGCTGCAACAAGAAAGAACAACCAGGCTAGAAGACTCCAGGGACTGATGGGAGGGCTCACTGGACAGGTACCAAATAATGCTACTTCATTGCTTTGGGCTGGTCTTCAAAAAAAAAATCTATTCACACAATCATGATGCTGGGCACCAGGAGCAGAGAAACCAACTGGTACACATCTATGAGGACACATCTGGTACACTGGTACACATATAATCTCATCAAACTAGGGAACCAAAAGCTGATATGTGAAGCCAGTAGTACCTTCAGATGCAGGGAAGGTGATGCAGAAGGTGAGGAAGTAAGAGTGACTGGCAGGTCCTGACAAATAAAGAGACAAATGTCTACTACTGGTATAACTGACTTCATAAAACATCAGAAAACCACTGTCCTAGACCTTCTCCCTCATGCCAAGGTTTGCTCAAAATGCGTATGTGAAAGCAGAGGCTTTTTCACATCCTTTATCTGCCAGCAGCTTATGTGAGCTGACAAACCATCTTTCAAATACTAGGACAGACATTAGTCCTTGTCAGGCAAGAACGCCAGAAAGGAAGAAAAAACAAGTTTCTCAGTCGCATAAAGCAGACACACACATCCTCGCATCCACACGCATGCACACAGGCTTCCCAATAAATATTTCCTTCCTTCTTCCAGAGCACGTGTCATGAAAATGTCTTCTGTGGATCTCATATAAATGAATGGCTCTTAATATAAAGCACAAAGCTTCCATGCACATAAATAGGACCTGCAAAAAAAATATTGCATAGTAAAATTGTTTCCATTGGAAAAACCATGGTTCTGTACAATTTGAGTGCTGTAGGCCAGTTATCATCAGTGTAAAACAGACCCCACTCTTTCTGTCAAAGAGTTCGCAATAAAATTTGGATCACTCCATCAGTCCCTTAAAACTGGTTATTCTGGGAGCAAACATGTTGAATGTCAAAGGTTCCACACCTTTGCTCTAGATTATAGCCTTGACTGGGTACAAAGAACTGGCACAGAAATCTGAGCTAAAGATGGAAATAAATTTTGGGGGACCCATCAGCTGTGACAGAAAGTAGCACTTCACACCTCCTTAAATTTATTGTGAAAGAAAGCACCCCTTGCCTGAAATATCTACATACTTCCAATGGTTGTAGAGCCTGTTTGAGAAACAAAGCTTGCGCAAAACAATGTGCATACTTTAAAATTTCAGACAGCTAAAATGCACACATTTAAAATTTTGCAGAAACACACTTGGGTGAATGGGAAAACAATTGTGTATATTAGCAAACATGCACAAACAAACAAAAAATTAACATTTTGCAAAATTCATTGTTGGAAGAAGCACAAAGGATAGGAAGAAAATGCAGGTAAGATGCAACAGAATTCAATGAAGCTCAATACTTAGCTCAAGACATCTCTAGTATGAACTTAAAGGTTTTGGTAAGATATCAGCTGAATAGACTGCACTGTGTATCAGGAGTTTGTCTCTTTCCCAACATCCCAAGTATGTTTGAGACCACATATATGTTGCCCAGGAAGGCATCCACATCTCACCAGACAAACCAGACAACTAGATTTTTTTCCCCCAATTTTACTACAACTTCCAGAATTCCTTACCCTACCAGCTAAATGTAACCAACCTATTGGGACTAATCCCACCAAACAAATGACAGCTGTTGGGACTTAATGTTGGGTCACATATGTTAGTCACAGCTAAGCTTTTCAGAACACTTTTCTTTGGAAATTTACCTTTTACATTTTGCCAGAAATCCAGAAGGCTGGTTTTCTACCAACAGACGGTCACATCATCCCCGGCTCTCATTCAGTGTTAGAAGTATTGTCATAATGTGCATTTTTTAAATGAACTTTTATCTCAAAAGTTGTTCTTATGTGAGGGAACTTTATAATTAAATATCACACATTTATTAATATCACACACACACATACACACACACACACACATGAAGAAGATAAATAGATTAACATTCCACATGATGAAGCACATGGGATAATTGAATGTGTCTTGAATTCACATGATAATTTATCAACTCCCACATATCTTATTGTGGAATTAGCAGATCATCTCTGAAGAGAAAAAAAATAGATTTTTTAACCAGTTTTACTGTCAGACTAAAGAAGTCACCATAGATACTCCTTGTGCTCCCTTAGTAGCTAACTTGTTCATGGCACTCTTAATGGCCAAATCATTTGTCCAGTCCATTGCAGTGTGCCCTCTTGTGGTGCAACATCAGCATACACAAATCCAAAGTTGCACAAAGTGTTATATCCATTATCATCAATGTACACAAGTAGGTACATGCATGCACTGCCACAAGCAAGCACATGTTGCATCCATTGAGGATAATGGGATGCCAGCATCCACTTTTTTCCCCCATAGGTGTTCCTAGAATATACAGAGGGTGTACTATATACAGAGGGCTTACTATACAGAGGTATATCTAGGGTGGGGCTACTAGGGTGTGCGCCCTGGGTACCAATGCCAAGGGACGCAAAAAAGCAAAACCTCCCCACCTTCCCACCTGGGCCTGGCCCACCCACCCCACCCCCACTGGGTCCTTCCTGACCCAGTTGGGAGGACAGTGGCGGCAGTTCTCCCACCCACCACCCCCACTGGGGTCCTTCTGGGCTGGTGCAGGGGGACAGCAATGACAGCAGCCCTCTCACTCCCTGATGCCCCATTGCTGCCACCTCCCCAGCCCCCGCTGGGGTCTTTCCTGGCCCAGTGCTGGGAGGGAGGTGGCAGCAGCACCTAGGGGTGCAACTTACATGCTTGCCCTATGTGCTGTTGAGCCTAGATATACCACTGGTACTAAAGTTCAGTAAACAATATTTTACAAGCAAAGCATTGATTATCTATTTCAGCTTTTTTCTTCTGCAGTCAAATTTACAGAGGTTGGGGTGGGGTCCACTTGGATCTATATAGTTCACAATACTGCCAATTCATATGTCTGATAGATAAAATCTTCCTCTCATGTTTGGACATGGTGGTGCACAAAGAAAGCCATCGTCTATTGGTTCCTGTGTTTTTCCAGATCCAAAGACTGCAACTCCTTATCACATTGGTTCTTAACCTTTTTTTCACCTTGGACCCCCTTTAAATATCTTCTGTTGCCACAGACCACCAAGACTTAACTCAAGGTGGCTTCTGGCTATATGTGTGGTTTGTGCAAGAAATGTCACGTGCTTTCTCTCCTTCATTTGGAGTCATTCACTTCCATGTTCTCACTGTATACAGAAGTAGCAAGGGCTGAGTACATTTTTTGTTATCAAATAGTTTGATAACATTTGAATGGTCTAAGATAGGGTGATGAAAATTTGTCTGCCATTGAACTTTGAGATCAATGTGTGACTATCCGTTTATCTTCCTTCCTTCCTTCCTTCCTTCCTTCCTTCCTTCCTTCCTTCCTTCCTTCCTTCCCTCCTTTTTTAACTGTAAAGGCTCATTAATATTTCTTCAAGCATTTGTGGACCTCCTATGAGGACGTTGTAGCCTCTCCTCAAGGACCCATGGGTCCCAGGTTAAGACCTGCTGCCTTATTATAATTTTCTTCAGTCTATTCAATTGTATTAATATCATAATTTACCATAGAGTTAACTTTGATTGACAAGAAATTCATCATGTCCATCTGATTAAAAATCACAGAAGATCATACACTGTCAGCAACTTTTTAAAGAGGTTGTCTGTTTGGAGTTATTAGATAGGCAGAGGACTAGGCAAATGTGGTGATGCCCTATGTACTACATACTACATACTACAAATTAACCTGGGCTGGAGCCGGGATTTTTATACCTTATTTCTTGCATTGAAGGAGGGTTTGTGGACAAAGCAGTAATTGCTTTCCCACAAAAGGACAAAGGTGTCCAGAATGGGCTGTCTTAACTTTACGTGACAAAGCATTGATGGGAGTCATGACAGTTTCTTAATATCTTGGTTTGAGTACGGTAAATAGGAATGGTCTCTGTAGGATGTGCTCACAGAAGGGGTGACTGATGCCAGGATTTTCCATCTAATTCTCTTGAACTTATTACCTGGCCATGCTGAGGTTATCCCAACCTAGCACAGGCCGGCAACCAGTGTCCTTCTACCACATGTTTTCCATCCATAAGTGTCTAGTTTTATAAGACAATGATATTTCTCACCAATTTTGCTAGCCAGCAGGACAGAGGTGGGGAGGTGTAAGGTGTGATAACATTATTCCTTTCATGGCCACGGTGTCCATTGCTTCTTTCCTCCTGCAGCCCCTGCCTATGTTGTCACTGTGTTACTTGCCCAGTCTTGCCAAGAGGATTTTTTGGCCATGGTCATACAGAACTTAACATTCCTCTAATAGTATAACTTGTTCTTTTAAGCATTCCTGCCTTCTGCAGGGTATCAAAGGAATCCTCTGCAAGCACTGGCTTATGGCCTATCATGTTTCTGAGTGCAGCATAACATCCCATTCTGGACTCACAAGACCCTGAAACTTGAAAGAAGTATTTATTCATTCTGACTTTGGTTGGAATCCTGTCAGTGACATGCACAAGCATAAATCAAGGTTGTTGTGTGCATATGCCTTATTTTGGATGGGATGTAATATACTAGCACTTTGATCTCCAACAAAAACCTCTAAACCTGAGATCCTGCCGCAATGTACTTCTTTTCCTCTTCTGGTAGCTACTACAGCTGTTTAAAAAGCCATGGGTGGGTAGGCAAACTGCACAGTTGGGACTGCTTTCCATTCCTACTGCAATTCACAAAAAAGAGAGAAAGAGAAAAACAGTGAGCTTGTTCTTCTTCCTCTCTCCCTAGAAATATACAGCAGGGGTGAGAGGCAGTCCCCACTCTTCAGTCACACTTCTGCTTCTTTATTCTTCTCCATGGCTATTTAATGGCTATCACAATTCTCCTTGGGTTTGGGCAGCTGTCAAAGAGAAAAAAAAATGCAGAACTGCAGGTGCTGAACTGGTTCTCAGCTCTAGATTTTATAAGGAGAATAAGATAGCAGGTGTGGAGGGAGTTTCTGTCTGTTCATTATCTATGGAAAATAACTCCTTTCAGTACCCTTAAGGTCACAGAACACTTCAATTGCTATAGCTGGGTTGGTCATGATTCATGATTATTATATAAAGAGGCAAATATATTCAGTGATCAGGAAGCAACTATGTACAATAGGTCACTGTTCTAAAAATATTTCTTTTCATTCTGAATCAGGACTTCAGTTTATATCTTTAATTTAGAAACCCTGCGTATATCCATATGACTAACTGCTTTCACTTTTCATGAGTATTTTCAATGTGTGTATGTGCACATGTACTTTCAAGTCGCTTGTTGTCTTACGGTGACCCCATGAATTTCATAGGGTTTTCTTAGGCAAGGAAGACTCAGAGGTGGTTTTGACAGTCCCTTCCTCTGAAATATAACCTACAGCACCTGGCATTCTTTGGTGGCCTCCCATCCGAGTACTAACCAGGACTGATCTTGCTTAGCTTCCAAAATCAGACAGGATGTAGTGTCCTTCGGGTATCTAATGAATATATAGGTTGAGTAGTTAGTGCTGGACTCTGTGCCTTTAATAGAGACATTTCGTGAGGTGTGGGAATCATATGCCTCTCCAGATCCTAAACTACAACTACCAACTGCTGTAGCCAGTATAAACTAATGGTGAGGACAGCTGAAAGCTGAAGTCCAGTAACATCTGGAGGGCTGAAGCATTCTCACTCCCTGCTTTGAAACCAAAACAGTTTGGTAAAGTAATGCAGGCTTCCAGGGAAAACATGTCTGAGATGAGGTATGAGGACTCCTGCATCGGAGCAGAGGAGGGGGTCTTTGTTAACATGCTCTGAGACAATAATTTTCAAAATTATTAAATGCCCTTGCAGTGTCAGAACATAAAAGATAATACATACAAAAGATATTGGGAGCCTAGAGGAACATATCTTTGAAGGAAATACTTTAATAATGATAGAAGTTGGTTGCATGTCCCCCTTGTTTTTCCAGTCATTTTTTTCTTGAAACTGGGATACACTGCTGAGCTGAGTGGGGATGGTGACAAACACAGGCTTGGAAAGGTATGAGTCACCCTGGGATTTTCTTTCTAGACAATCATGCATCCAAAGAAGACAGTGTGAAATGGGACAGCATTTTAACTGCATTTTTGTTATGTAATCAGTTGTCTCCACCCATGGCTCATCATTTAATGCAGGGGTGGGCATCACATGGCACTCCAGACATTGTCAGACTGCAAGTCCCAGCACCCCTAGCCAACATAGCAAATAGTAAAGAATGCTGGGAGTTGCCATCCAATGACATCTGGAGGGCTACACAATTCTCACCTCAATTTAATGTATTTATTGTAGTTTACAGTATGACATACTTTGATTGTATATTCCTGCATGGCAGGGGGCTGGACTCAGTGGCCCCTGTGGTCTCTTCCAGCTCTATGATTCTATGCTTTTATTGACTTACTTAAAAGAAAAGTGACCTACGGTACGTTATTCCTTCTTGAACACTGAATACCTTTGCCACTGTCTCTTCTTGTATATATTTTGTAACTTAAGTACAGTGGGCCGTCCATATATGCAGGGGTTCTGTTCCAGGGATCCCCGTGTAAAAGAAAAAAATGTGGATGCTTGCATCCCATAATATCTAATGATCATTGGTTTTGTACTACTTTGAAAAGAGACTACCTGTGGCACTGAATGCATAAATTAAACCTGGGTTAATCTTTTAATAACTGCAAGTGGCAGCAAGTGCAAGAGACAGATCTGGTCTGAAAGGGCAGTGTGAAAAGTAGGGAATGAAGGGCTGGCACTATTTTCATCATTTGCTGTGCCACAGCCCCAATACTGATCACCTCCATAAACGCAAATACTCCAGTAGTACTTTAAAATGACATCTTTTGCATTGTATGTATTTTGGTCCTAAATTCACTGGCAGCTTGTGAGTTCCACATTGGTAGGATGATGAATCCACTGTGAGTTTCAGATTGCAATTTAGAGGAGCTCTGGGCTTGTTTTGGGAATAGGATACAGCACCATACAGAACTCCTTTAAAGTTCTGGCTAAAACTCAGCGTGAATTCACTATCCCACTAACATAGCCACCAGCTGCCACTACCTAAGTCCTGTTCAATCAGGTTTACTCCTTGGTTAGTGTTCATAGGATGGTATGATAGATCCAGGGCTGAGGAATGGTTGGTCATCTAGACATTGTGGGATTCCTACCTCCATTAGCCCTAGATAGCATAGCCAATAGAGAGGGATGGCAAAACTTCTGAACATATGTCCACTGTTCTTATTATAAACAGTTGCACGAACACTCTATTAAACATGCATTTTCAAAAACGTGAATCCATTTTAACTAGCAGATACAACTACTGGAGTGGAGAGCCCTGGTGACGCAGTGGTTAAATGCCGGTACTGCAGCCACAACGTTGTAAGTTCGATCCTTCAGGGTTCCAGGTTGACTCAGCCTTCCATCCTTCTGTAGGTCAGTAAAATGAGTACCCAGTTCGTTGGAGGCAATTAGCTAAACGCATTGTAAACTTCTTAGGGAGTGCTTTGCACTGATAACCAGTATAGAAATGTAACTACTATAACTGCTATTACTGTAAGGCATTACAAATTAGAGAGGCAGGATGGTATAGTAGTTTGAGCAGGAGACTATGACTCTGGACACCAGGGTTAGAATCTTGGCTCAGCCATGGAAACCTATTGCATGACCTTGAGCAAATCACACTCTCTCAGCCTCAAAGGAAGGCAAAGGCAAACATCCTCTGAACAAATCTGGCCAAGAAAACCACATGATGCGGTTGCCTTAGAGAACCATAAGTCAATAACAACTCAAAGGCGTACAACAACAACAAATTACCTGCAAATAGTCTAGGTTTTGCTGTGGGGGGGGGTTAATTCTATTTTTGAATCCTGAATGTGTCTCTGAACATTTCAAACTTCCTTGAGAATCAGGCCCAACTTTCAGGAAGTCACTTTTCCATCCCTCCTTAAACTTCAAATGGCAGCCAGAATTGTTAGTTCCCGGAAAGTGAACTTATGCTGTAATTCCCTATATGAGCAAGCTTCAATTTGCTTCAGAATTCATTGCTAGGTTTTACAAGCAGCTCTCCCCATCCTTTTACTTAAGAGATGCCTTCAATCCATTTTAAAGAAAATAAGCTCAATTTGCTGTTCTATTGAGCTTGTGCAAAACGTAATTTGAACACAGTCTTCTTACACACAACTTTGGGGCATATTTATATAGAATTCATTCACTTTGCCCAGTTCTTTAGGATACCTCAGTCATATCTGGATGGAAAAGTAAGACTCTGGCCATTTCTGCACTAGACTGTTATAGTGCCATTATTCCACTTTGAACATCCTATGGAATCCTGGGGTTTGCAGTTTAGGGAGGGGATGTCAAAAATGGAATAATAGCACTATAACAGTCTAATGCAGAAATGGAAGCAATGGGAGAAATGAGAGCAATATCTATTAAGCTCAATGTGACTTACTCCTGAGTAGACACATCATGAAAGGCCAGTTACTACTGAACCCATGGGTAAGCTAGGATTTCAAATCACATTTTGGCATTATCCTATCCCCTGGACTGGACTGCTCACTCTCTTTTAGCCTTAAAATTCTAGTAGCATTAATGGCTATTAAGATGTCTCCACTGTCAAACAGCAATTGTCACAAATCCAGAAAGCACAGTCCTGAACAGGTTTATTTAAAGATAAGTGGGTGCAAGATTGCATCCTGAAGGTGCTAACCAAAACAGATCTGCCCTTGCCCCATAGTGCCCATATGTACCAGCTTCAAGAGAACAAGTTAAAACACAGAACTGCGTTAAACAAAATATTCACCATATGCTGCTCTTATGCAACATAAAAGATGTTGGAAGACCCAACTTCAGATGCTGACTGTTTTTCTGCATTTCTATATTGCATTAACCATTTGAGGCACAATGAAAGCCTGAGTCAAGTTTATTGCATTTTAGCAGCCAGCCGATGAAGGCCTGAAAGTTGTGATGTGATGTGGTTGAGCTCACAAGTTGAAGTTCTAAGTGTTTTATTAACAAGGTTGATGACAGCATCTGCCACCACTACCACCCCAACCTCTATGCCCAAATAGGTGTGAGGGACATGGATTTTCCCAGAAACAACATATCATTATGATCTGCCATTACTACAATCCAAAGTATTTTGTGGTGGCTTGGTCTTGAGCTTAACAAAAGACCTACTCCTGCTAAAGATGAAAACTGTTAGATTAAAAAAAAAAATACAGAGAGAACAACACAGCCACAGGCACCATTGAATTCTCTTTGGGATGCTGCTGCAGAGATTGTCATAATGAAGGCCTGCATTCCAAAATTAAACACTTCCCCCTTGTCTGAAAGGAATTGACTTGCCTATGATTTGCAAGAGCTTCCTTTGCATGGTTACCCACAGGTGATTCCTACTCACCACAGGCAACCAAGCTTGCTGTAGAGATATCACTTACTATAAACTCTTCTCCATATGAAAGTCTGTAAAAATTGATCTTACCAATGTTGATAACAAAATCTCGGCAATCTTTTATGAATTGCAATTAGCATCCCCTTGGATTGATCCAAATAGAACAGAAACTTCTCTAGCTAGTTAAAACTCTTGATTTTATTGTAGAACAAGCAATAAAGTTGCTATGTGGACCCAGCTCAGTGGCAGGAAATGCATACTGTAAGAATTTCAAAGGGATTAACGGAAGCAGGTTAAATTAAGTGTTTATCTGGCAGATGCTTGTTTGTTCCTACCTATAATGCATATTTCTTCCAGTGGCTTCACAATAATTGGATGACCAGACTAAGGCATTTGGATGCTAAATCACAGGCACAATTCTCTTTTGGTGGAAGGAAAATCCAGGAGGACAAAACATGACAGCAGTCTATTTCCTGTGTCAACATACCTCTTCCAGTTGAAAACAAGATCTACATATAAGTTGGTTATAGATCAGTAGCCATTAACTGCACATGCATTGTACAGAGAATTATTCCTCTGCTGAAGAGAATGTGGGAAATCTGAATGTTTGCTTCTGGTTCTGTCTCTGAATGCAGGAAAAAAAATTGGATATCACAAGCATCAGGTATTAGATTCCAAGAGCTAGCTTTTCTTTTCAGGGCCGGCCCTACCATTAGGAAAAGCAAGATGGCGACCTCAGGCAGGAGATGCTGGAGGAATGTTGAAGTCCTGAGCTGCATGTGTCATGTGTAACCTGCCCTATACCATCTCTGTTAGCCTGCTATTCTCTGGTCTGGTGGAAGATACTGTTCTGCAGTGAGCGTTGAAGTACAATTGAAGTGGCAGCATGGCAGAACTGTCCTTTATCTCAAGCAGCAATATGGCTTCAGCTGGTCCTGAATGGTGAAACTTTGGAACAGTAGACATCCTCCCCCCTGTAACAAGCTACTCACTCAGAGTTAATATGGCACATCTAAGAACTTTATAAAAAGTTGGTAGCTCCCCTGGTATTACATGATGGCCAAGATGAGAAGGATTCTGAGGTGCAATTCTAATGTCCCTGACAGAACTCCACACAGCACTTTTGTCATACTAGCAACCCAAGGGACATGCAGGAAGTCAGGAACCACAAGGTGCCTGCAGGGCTCCTGTATTTCTATCCCAAAAAGAATACTCTTAAGTATTCAGAATCTAGAAAACGCATAACCAGCTCACTGTAATTGCTGTTGTTGCTGCAAAAGAAGAAGCAGGCCTGTAAAAGCCAATGACACCCCTTTCTTTCACTGTCAATCTCCTTTTTCTTTTTAAAGACCAGAGTCATTATTTTTAATCACTGGCATTGGCAATCTTTTCTTGGATGGGAGCAGCAGCTTGTGTGTATGTGAGAGAGAGAGCAAGTGCACAAGTTCTCTCAGGATTATCAGAACGTCATCTTCTTTACACTCTGCCAGCAGACTTTTTAAACAAGGGCCCTCTGATATTTCCCCATCAGAACATAACAAGCTGCAACTCCCTGAATCTGTTTTTTTTTTCCTTTCCCCTTTTGCCTTTCCTGGAACACTTCCATTCTCCCTGAATAAGCCTGCAATTCTCACCCCAAAAGGCTTCTGCACCTCAGCCTGTGATTAGCAAGGTCATTAGAGCTGGAAAAACAATTTTCCCCTCCAACAAGTGCTTCACTTATTCGATTATTTGAACAAAAATCCTGATTGTAGCTTCAAATGCCCAGTGACCTACCTGCTGCCTCGTAATGTGAGCAATCATCTCCAGTGGGGCCCTCTTTGTACCCTCCAGCCGTCTCCATTCATTAGCATACCGTTAAACATTTCTGCTTTGGCACCGGAAGCATCCCATTCTCTCACTTCATAAATAGCCTCGCTCCATTCAACTCATCATTTTTAATCAATGCTAATTCCATTGCACTGTGAACTTCTTGTCAAATCAACCAGGGATGCTAAGTGTCTTCTAGTTTTTTTTTTTTAAAAACTGTCACTGCTTTCATTTAAAAACATTTCATCACAATAATATTTCATACAAAATTGACAAGATACTATCTCAAAAATGGATAACAACCTTTCCCAAGCTGGTGTCCTCCAGCTTGTGTCCTCCCCACTGGTCAGGAATGCTGGCAGCTGTTGCGGAAAACATCTGGATGGCACCAACTTGGGAGAGACCAATGCATGATAAGTATCAGAAGACCTTCTTGCCAACTGGAGATAATTTTGCACAGTTTAGTAGTGTACACCAATATTTAGGACCAGAGCATCTTTCTGGGTATGCTTTTCTGTTATAGGAGCAGCCAAGTTACTACTCTATCCATGGTTCCATCTCACACCTCTCCAGTAATATTCAGCCAAATGCAGGCACTCAACAGTCTCTGTGCAATCACCTCTAGAAGTGCAGAAATCTGCTCACCTTGACCCAATGGGGATTATGCAGAGGCATCCATTGTACAAGACATCACATCTCTGCAGTCTGTTCCATCTTGGCATTCTTTTTTCACCCCTCAAAACCGGCTTTCAAATGGAACCCCGCCAAGTACCCAGACTGGATGTGGAGAGGCCTGAAAACATCACTTAACTCCCAGAAGGGATGATACTAGCATGGGGAAGTAATCACATTTCTCATCCTCACCTTGGTGTCTAGGATTGAGGGAGGTAACAGTACCAGTCTATTCTGCATTGGTTAGACCTTATTTGGAATACCATGTCCAGTTCTGGGCGCCTTAATTCAAGGAGGATATTGATAAACTGGAACGTGTCCAGAGGAGGGCGACCAAAACAGTGACAGGTCTGGAAATCATGCCTTATGAGGAGCGGCTGAGGGAGCTGGGGATGTTTAGTCTGCATAGGAGAAGGTTAAGAGGGAACATGATAGCCATGTTTAAATAGTTGAAAGGATGTTATGTCAAGGAGGGAGCGGGCTTGTTTTCTGCTGCTCCAGAGACTAGAACAAGGAGCAATGGATTCAAGCTTCAGGAAAGGAGATTCCACTGAACTTCAGGAAGAACTTCCTGATGGTCAAAATTGTCTGGCAGTGGAATATGCTGCCTGGGCGTTTGGTGGAGTCTCCTTCTTTGGAGGTTTTTAAGCACAGGCTGGGTGGCCATCTGTTGGGAATGCTTTGATGGGTGTTCCTCCATAGCAGGGGTTTGGATTCAATGGCCCCTGTGGTCTCTTCCAACTCTATGATTCTATGATCAACTACATGATCTCACCAACTCCAGTATAATCAGAACAGAATGGCACGCAGCCACAATAAGAAAAGTATCAGAAGAAAAATTTTATTGTATATGATAGCAGCTCATTTAACAATAGCCCAACACTGGAAATCAGCTATATAATGCCAAATGTTGAGGAATGGCTGCTGAACCTATATGACCTGGCTGAAATAGATAAATTAACATTGATGATGTCAGATAAAAAGAATAAAAAATTCTGAAATGTATAGAAGATAATTGCCCCCCTATGAGAAAGACAATGGGGGAACTAGCTACAGAGGAAGTGTTAAAACTTTAAGTATACTGGAAGTGGAGTAAGGTTTGCATTACACATATTAGGTTAAGCATATATATATTTTTCCTGTTGTTTGAAAATTTCTTATTCTAAGTAGTAAATTACATGAAATATTTTAAAAATATATATTTATAGTTAAAAAAATAAGGGAATTACTAAAGGTTAAATGTAGAGATATGTATGATTAAGAATGTATGTCAAAGTAAAATAAGAAATAATGAAGCACCCACAACTTTTAGAGAAGGAAGTTGATAGAGGATTAAGGATAGGGATACTGGATTTGTATCTAAAGTTATCTGTTGTGTAATAAGTTTAAGAGTGTAATCTAATTTGATTTCTTGTTTTTAACTCTGGGGATTTAATAAAAATATTTTTTTAAAAAAAGAACAGAATGGCAAGCAGCTACAGGGGAGTGACAAGCACAGTTCTTGTGTGAAATATCCAGAACTTTTTTGGACCACAGCTCTCAGAATCTCTCAGCTAGTGGCCATAGTAGCTAAGGATTCTAGGAAATATTCAAAATAGTTTATGAGCTCTGAAAATAACATGCTCTCAGTCTTAATTCTTCCTGAAGATATTCTACAGAATTGTGCTCCAGAATAACATGAAAAGGTGAGCCAAAAACTACAGGGAGGAAGAGAGGAAAAATACATGTGATGCATAAACCAAGCAATTTTTTCCCCACCAAAAAAGTGGGGCTTCAAAATTATTCTTCCTGGTATATATTTATTTTTAAATACTCCACTTAATTTTTTCAGTAGTGAAGACACCAGAAGCTCATGTTCTAGAAATACAACTAGAGGGAGGGAAAAGGAAACAGACAGATCTTTAGAAAAGTTAGAAACCTTGGGATGTGAAGCATTGTATACATTTATTACGATCACTTGGGCCACAATGCTGGTGTCACAATTAGCATACGTAATGAGGCAAAAGTACTGGTTGGGTATAAATTTCTCTGCTCCTTCAATTATCCAGCCAAGAGGCCACTCAGCAATTAGCTTTAAATTGCTCTGCTAAATTACTACCTGCACTGCCTTGGTGAAAGCAAATGTCCACCACCTTGATGCACCTCTCTTTGAGATGAACTTCCAGCAAAACCTGAACTTTGCATGCAAGCCTCAAACCTGCCATCCTTGTATGAAAGTCCGACGGCCAATGAGAGCTTCCAAAGACTAGTGCCACTTAACCTTTGTACATATGCCAAAGAGGTGTGCCTCAGGTCTTCTTTCTCTTAGACTCCCACTTCAGATGCTCTTGGAAAGGGTGTGGAGACACATCCTTTCATTCTGGCCTTTTTAAACTGTTTTGATGCATACTGATTATTGTGATGCCTTTGTTTTGACTGTTTACATTGTTTTCAGTGACGTTTATTATCCTCCCAGAGTGCTAATTTTATGTCAGAAGGGTGGGACCTCAGCTAAAGAAAACATCTATAAGGGTACCATGATCAAAAATGCCTGAAATGTTTTGCTAACAACTATAAGTTTCAAATCAAGTGTGGGGGGTATATCTGGGTATGAGACTCGTTTAATCCTAGCATCCCTGAAGGACATTCTCCTCCTGCTGTTTTGGCCAGGAAGGCAGCTCCAATCCTCCGCCCAATTGAAGGAAAAGCAATGGATTAATTCCTCTCTCCCAGAAGTACACAGGAGGCAAACTATGAGTGAGGGTTGACCTGGTTGCCTCTGAAAGCTGGATTCTGAACCTCTGGCTTTGGTTGAAAGAACTACTGAAGTACTAAATGTATTTAACCTATTTAGGGGATAGGGTTTAGCACCATGGATAGCTCTTTAAAGGGTCTTCAATTCTGCATATGCTTTACATTCCTGTTTGCTACTATACTTCGCTGCCCAGTGTTGCTTGAACACAGCTGTTCTCACAGTTGCCCACAGCTAGCACGCTTATCAAACTCTAGCAGTGTGATAAGGAGCCCATGAGAGTGGTGGTTCTTAATCTCTAGATCTCCTGATGTTTCTGACATTCAGTCTCAGAACCTCTGGCCATTGGCCATGATGTGAAAGTCCAAAACATCAGTGGGGGGGCGGTCAAAGGATGACAATCAATGGCCTAGAGCAGCCATTCTCAACCACTGGTCTCTTAGCTGTTTGGGACTTCAGCTCCCAGATTCCACCATCATTGGCCAGGCTAGTGGTGACTTCTGGGAGTTGAAGTCTAGAATAGCTGGAGGAGGAAAAGTTGAGAACAGTTGCACTGGATGACATTTTGTCCAGTTCTCCTCAAAAAAGAGCCATCCTTAGTGCACCCAAGGTCATTTAGCAGCCTCTCCAGGCATATTTCATTACAACATACAGAACAGCAGCTCAGTAGATCAGCAAGCTAATATATATCAAACACTCTTACGGCTGAAGTTGATTCTTCTATCACAACAACCACCATGGCTTCATTTCTTGCATTAAGATTCCAGCAAGCCCTAGAAATGAATTCTGTGTTGGAAGATTGGTAAGGAACATGTCACAGTGAATTACAAAGACAGGCATTTGAAATGGAGTGTTTGGGGCCAGATCTCCCAGCGGAAATGCAAATACCAATTTTGTGGGCTTGATATCTGATCCCTGAAATTGGTGTCTGACCTCTGAAAGCTGACATCAATTTGTTTTTAATGTGTCTCCCCATGGAGAATGGCATTATTAGAAAGCCTGCTCAGCACCCCAAAATGCACACATAGTACATTTATCTATCTGTTCAGATGGTTTTATTGGGGTTCATCAGTCCAAGCTTTGCATTGCAGTAGGATTTTAGCATTATTTCTTTTAAACATTATTGTTTGTCTTCAATTGTGTGGTTTCCGGTTTAGAAGTGTAGTCACTCATCATTCCAGTCCCCTTAGCCATGACCTCAAGGAGAATCCCCCCACTCAAAAATTAAGCAGCTGTGTTAATTAACATACATCTCTCAGGGCCTTTCCACACTACATGGTTATAGTGCTATTATTCCACTTTCAACATCCTGTGGAATTCTGGGGTTTGTAGTTTACTAAGGCCAAAGAGCTCTCCGGCTGAGAATTCTAAATGCCCCTCCCTAAAGTGCAAGTCCAAGGATTCCATAGGATGTTGAAAGTGGAATAATAGCACTATAACAGTGTAGTGTGGAAAGGCCCTCAGGTGTGTACACACACACACAGCATAGCAATGTGTAGCATAATAAACAACTGTTCAAGATCACCTGACAGTCATAAAATAGTAAGGATACAAATGACAGGGAAATAGTTAGGACGTTGGACATTGAAGGAGATCCTTGTGACTGTATGAAAAAGAGAGAGAGATGGCTACATCATGTGCCCAAAATATTATATGTATACTAGCTCCATATTTTCAGCCATTTTCCACAGCACCAAAGGGAATTGTTTCATCTCAAATTTAACAAACCAGTATCAGCCATTCTGCTAAGGGGAAGTATTTTGTAAAGTTAATGGGCCTTAATTATCCATTCAAAACAAAGCAATCCCAAAAGACTGTGCACAACATCAATGATCATGCACAACAATATACTGTTATTAGGGGGGAAATACACACCCCTCCAAGCCAACTACTATGAAGATTGCAGCTATGCTCAGAGGAAAGAAGAAAGCCAGAGCAGGGTCGCAGTACAGGTCATAATCATACTTAATCAAAAAGTCCCAGTTCTCCAACCCTGTGAGCTGTGACTAGTGTTCCCGGATCTCAGGCCTGGCCCCACTTCTCCAACGAGCATGAGCTTGCTGCCTTGAAAAGCATGTATGGGTGTGTATTTTCATTTATTAGTCTTGGTGCCCTTTCACACTGCACAATTACAGCACTATGATCTCATTTTAACTACCATGGTTCTACTTCTATAGAATCCTGGAATCTACAGTTTAGTGAGAAGCATTTAGAATTCTCAGCCAAACAGCTTTAATGCCTCACCAAACCACAATCCTTAAGATGTTGTAGCAAGCAGGCATTTTAATGGCATATTCTGTGGATGTGTGGTTGATGCTTAATGTATCATGTTCAATAATATCACCAGGGGCTGCCCAGTGTCACATCACCCTTGTAACATCACCAGGGCCCAGCCCTTATGACAGCAAGAGGAGTTCTCCCAGGTCTCGGCCCTGAAATCTCAGGACCTGTGACAGTCCTGATATGATAACCCTACCCTTGGTTCTAATGCAACCCTATGTAACTATATACACCTTCAGCACTCCAAAATAACTACCTGAAAGTGGATCATTCTGTATCCAAGTCCCAGCATCAGTATCTGTCATTTCTGAGCAGCTTCCAAGAACACAAAACCCAGCTAGGGGCCATCACTGATACCACCTTGGGCTCCCCTTTATTTATTTTTTTCCCCAGCCCATCACTTCCAGCAATGGCTTAGCTACCATTAGAATTGTCCACAGTGCCATGGGCCAACACTATGCAAGAAATGATTAAACCAGCTGGTGTTACTGCAGTTCCTAAGCTGCGCTTGGGGTGACATTAGATATCAATTTGATATCAATAATTTGGCTCTCTTCTACCATCCCTCTCCACATGTTTGTGAAGCCCCTGGACAAGCACGAAACTAGGCATGGCCACTAATCGCTGGACATTCCATTACCCACCCAGGCAGGCCAGAAATAGCCAGATCACCGCTTTAGGAGACCTCCCGGCAAGCACGCTATTATGTACGCATGCTACTTACAAAGAACTCCCTGCCCCGAGCAGGGAACTTGACAAGCTGAACACTCAACTGTCAAGCACTGCGCATCTGCATACTGTCTACTCCTTTGCCAATTCGGACCTAACTCAATCATGCTAAATTCTGACCTTTTGGAGGCTTTGTCTCCAACCCAAAACTCATTGTTTTCCCCAAGTACGGAATAGCCTGTAGCCACATTTTTCCCTATATAAATCCCTGACTTTGTGAGCTTCCTTGGATCGCTCCCGACTTCCATCCCGTCTTGCTGCCGCTGTGCTTGGCAAGCCTTTCCCTCAGTCCTACATACTGAGACTATGCACCTTCAAACTTTCGCAGTGATCTACCAGGGCTTCAGGACAGGTGTATATCACCCAAATCAACAATCCCTCTTGAAAATCCCTCTGTCCCACTCCCACCTTTATTTTCTATAGTTATCTGTGTGAGTGTGCTGCATACACTGTTTGATTGTATTTTAATAAAGATCACATTTATTATTTCAGTCCTGTTTACTCCTTGACTTGGCCTGACCCCGTAGACATTGGGTAAAATATTCCATTCCGTTGCCCTGCCTCTCGCAGTGCTAACTTGTGTTCTTGCTAATTTCCCCACCTTTGATATTTTGAGAGCGCACTTTGGTGTCCCTCACGGGACCCCCAGTAAACAGGGTAACACTGGGGTGGGCACTGTTGCCAGCACCAAAACCAGAAGGCATTTAGTTCAGGCCCATTCAAACCAAAGCCAACTCTGTTTGTACCCCAAGCAGCCTCCAACAAGCACAGTAATATGCGTGGGCAGTGTTGTAATGGACCCAGAGCTTTCAGGAGGACTGATTTCCTCATTTAGGGGTCATTTTCATTTCCCATTGATTCCCCAAGGGAAATCCAGTGGTGTTCTGCTGCTTTCAATGTTGGTGTCACTCCTCAACCCACTTCTCCCTGTAACATCAACCTAACCCAGCTGGGCAACCAAACAAAAACACAACTAAAGAAATCCATAGGTGTCCACTCTGAACTCAGTTGTTTCAATGTCACCTGCTTCACAAGGTACAAATGAAACTTCTCCATTTTTTTTTTACATTCTTTGTTAAATGAATGCACACTCTTGTTTCTTAATCCACTATTTTGAGTTCTGGTGCTTACTTCTATGACTCTGATGCCTCAGCTGCAGCATGACACAAAAGGAAGCCAGAAGTCTTCTAGCGGGACAACAACAGTGACTGCACCTCAGCTGTCCATCCTCATATTGTCTTTAAGAACCTTCAGAATATTCAAAGTTTTGCCCTTACCATGCAGAAGACTGACAGGACAAATCAAGAGCTTCCGGTACAGACAAATATGAGGCATGACACCAATAGCGAAGACCTGCTCTTGAAGGATTGCTTAAATTATTTCCTATGTGACAAACCAAGCAACAAAAAAAATCCATTTTCTCAACAGAAGCAAATGCTATTTTTAAGAAAAACATTATCAGTGTGGAGATGAATACTTTCCTGTAATTTTTTTTTCCTAGTAGGAAAATGAGACAAGTCAGAAAAAAAAAATTAGGGAGAAGTCTGGGGTTTTTAATTCTGCACTGTCACCACAGCAGCATCCATTTTGCAAATGCTAATGAGCTGGACAGAATGTCAGCACTCACATTTTGATATTCCTGGATGTTGTCAGTCAGTGCCACGGTGTTAAGTTATTTCGATTATTTGATGTCAGTTTGTTTTACATAAATGCCAACTCTGGCATTCACATTTCATTATTAAAATATGTGCAGCCAGGCTCTGAACAATAGCTGTTCATACAAGTTTGGGGACAGGCAGGTCCATGTTTAGCAGTGACCAGGTACTGGTATTTATCAAGAGCTAGTAATGTTATGCGCACCATGAGATGAAACTAGGGCCAATATCGCTTCCCAAGAACTGGTATATATTGAACAGGAACTGCAGCTATGGATGACTGAGATTGTTAATAGTGGGGCAGAGGAAGACTTTTCAAATAATTCAATAACAACAATTTTGCAGTCTTTCACATTAATTGTTCACAATAGTCTTTATATGAGTGTGTGTTTGTATACATATGTATCTATGTATATATGTTTTTGTGCATACATACTGTGCATGTGATAGCGACAAAGGGCAGGTTTTCCCTGAAGTACAATGAAGCCAAACAGTCACAAACCCGCAGGAGATTAAAGATTAAAATAATAATAATAATAATAATAATAATAATAATAATAATAATAATCTTTTTTTTTCAGCCCAAACCAAAAGAAAGATTTGACATTTGGGGAGATTTCCACAAATCAGACGTGCCAGAATAAAGAAAGGCATCTACATTTATACTTTCCATAAGAAAATGAATTAGCATACTCTGTTACTATTACCCTAAGGGATGGGAGACTCTGGGGTCCACTCACAATGCCAGTGTCTACTTTGAATTTGAGGGAATTATAGCTCAAAGGAGGCCTGAAAGAGGAGGGTAGCAGCAGGATCCTTTTCACCTATGTGTACAATACTAACTATAGAGAGGACTCCAGTTAAAAGTTAAGCAAAGTATTTTATTTGGATTGACAAATGCACGAGAAATCAAAGACCATACAAGAACCATACAAGGCTATCGGAAAGTGAAGTGTGAAAGGTTAGATAGAGGGGGATTGAGTGGAAAGGGTGATAGTTACCAGTCCTGAAGAGGGGGTCACAGCAGAGTGACTCAGACAGTGTCCGAGGCTAGCATGGAGGAATGGAAGTCTGGGACACCACGTGCAGCATAATACGCTCAGCGTACTAAAATTTACTGGGACCAAAGCTAAAGTTTATATACCCACCCTGAAGGGAGTATCTAGAAAAAGCATTAATGGCTTTCTCATGGTATTGACAAACAATTCCAGAATGGGCTGATTGCCTTAACCCTAGGTAATAAGACATTGAGGGGAACCATGACAATCTCTTAATGTCTTGGTCGGGCAGGGGGGATAGAGAAGATTTCCACAGAGTGAGACAAAGGCATGGTCCCTGTTTTAGTCACCTGGACAGTTTCACCTTCCAATGTTTTCAAGTGTGCATGGAAACTGAGGTGCTGAAAGGATTAGCATAAATCTATTAGCATCTGGGTTTCCCACTGAATCCTCTCTGAAATTATGACCTGACCACGTCTCAGGTGAGCTTGACCTGGCAACACGCTTTCTGGTCAGTTTGCCATAAATGTGTTCAGTTATGAAACTAGCACATCTCACAGAATGCAGGGGAGCATGGTAACATTACATCACATCTACGCAAAATCTGGTGAGCTTCAGGTACCAGGACATGTGCTTTAGCCCTCTCATGTAATAGCCTCCCCAATTCATCAGTCACTTAACACCTATCTGTTATTTATCCAAAGTGGAGCCTGCTTGCATTCCACACTCTGAGACCCCCCCCCCGGCATTGCTGTCTCCTTTATCACTAATATATTCCATTCTCTGTGCCTATATGTCTCCCAGGTTAAGCTGTTTCTTCTCAAGACTGGTATCCTAATTTCCAGGCACCAGCTTAAAAGTCTATTTTATAAATAGGTGTTAATATGAAAGCAAGCTGGTAACTCAAAGGGCGCTAGGAGAAATCCTGCAGAGGTCTTGATTCCTTTATACTGTTTTATGCTATTCTAACTCCCATTGTTCTCAGGCTTCCAGGCTTCTCTGTTACGTGTTTGTAATGTGTGTGTAAAACATTAAAAGTATTTCTCCCTTTCTCACCTGTCATCAAGAGTCTAAAGTGATATGCAACAACAGAAACAAAAACTTGCTTTAAGAACAGTTTAAAAACAACTTTAAAAGCCCATTTTCAGAGCAATTTTAAGAAGCAAAGTCTAGACGGAGTCATACCATTTTAACCACCCACTGAAAGCTCAACATAGATGGATCCATTTTGGCCTCCCTTGAGAGGAAGTTCCACACAAAAGAGGATGCTACGGAGAATGCCCTGTTTCTTGCACTCAGCTACAAACTCTGTAGGCAATGGGACAGAGTCTCTGCTATAAATCTCAAGCTTATACAGGAAGAGATGTGCTTTCAAACATCACAATCCTCCATTGCTACCTTGGCTCTCTGTCCTCATCTTTCCTCTTTTCCCATGATCTTTCCCACTTTCAGCACTCATACTACAATCTTCCAGCATGCCAGGACCTGTCTTTTGCTCACAAAACTCTAATGTCTTATTTTATGGCAATGCACAAATAATATATCTTTCTGGTGGGTTTTTTTTTTTTCCGCCACACATGCACTAGTGATTAAGAGAGGAAAAAAAGATTATTCAAAAATTCAGCTGGAACATGAGGCCATTTTTCTCCCTTATAAGATCCATCTGTTTGCCAATTTCATTCATTTCAGCAATATCTAGGACTTTCTTCAATAATTTGGAAACAGCTGGTCTATTTGCTGTTTTCCCATATTCAGCCAAGACAATCTTTGTTACCACCAATACATTCCTTGATGCAATTAAGACATAAAACTTAGGCTGCATGCCAATGTCTGTTTCAAACTTTACTTTTTTTGTGCTCTTGAAATCATGCGACTGTGTGCATGGTCATGTGAGCAAAGAAAGACAGGAAACAGTGGTTGTTAGCAGCTTACACTGTGACTTCTAGAGGTAAGAATGTGGATTTAAGGCTGTGGAAAGTGCTACAAGACAATAGCCATGACTCATATGTGATGCTCACTAAGGAGAACACCCTTGCAGAGACATCTCTATGATTTGTATGAGCAGGAAACTGTTACAATTAAAGAAGTTGCACTGAGAACCAAGGGGGTTTGAAGCCACTGAAAAATCCAACCCTAGTTGGTTTATCTACACTAAAGCCATCACACCTCCAAGACCACTATCCCATAGACATAGTTGAGGAATTTGATAATTATTGTTCTGTGCCTTTAAGTTGTTTCTGACTTATGCTAACCATAAGGTGAACCTATCATAGGGTCTTATGGGGCTGAGAGTGTATGAGATGCCCAAAGACATCCAGTGGGTTTGCATGGCCAAGCAAGGAACTGAACCCTGTTCTCTGGACTCATAGTCCAACAGTCAAACCATTATAACAAAGAATCTGATAATTCCCATTTCTGATGCCGAATCTGATCCCTATCAACCTTCATATGAAGAGGCTAATTTTATCTGTGTTCTCATAGCAAAAGATATTACATACTGAAAAGCCACATTGCTTGTAGTCACACTGACTGGGGGATTCTGGGAGTTATAGATCAAAAAGTTACTTTTTCAAACATTGACTGCAGCTCCTGCCAATCAGAACTGAACTAAAGTGTACACTCTCAAACTGAATGGCTTTCCAGACGTAATTTCTAGATTGACATTCAGCTGTACTATTTTAGAGAAGCTCAGAAAAATCTGTCTATGATTGGGAACAACATAATTACTCTTACCTCCAGATCATGTCCAAGGAAATGATCTGTGGGCAAAGAATGCAGCCATGTTGATGAAGCGAAGCAGATGACAATCCACTCAACACTTAGTGACTCCTCGAAACAATGTAAGCTGTCCTTATTTCAATCCTTTTTTTTTAATGTATAGGCACTAAACATATAATAAAACTGTATGTGATCATATGCATGTACTCCCTTCGTAGCTCCAAGTCTGTAAAATTTAGGTATGTGAAACTTGGCATATGTATTGAGAGGATGCTAGAAGTATGCAGTCAGGATTAATTTGTTTTACAAACAGTTTCATTTTAGTTGATTAAATCCTGTCCACGGCCTGCAGCATCATCTTAACATAATGGGCTCTAGAACTTCCCTAAGCAAAGACTTCTAAGAGATTAATTCCTGCACAAGGCCCCCAGGCTGTTCCCTGTACTGCTTTCCTCTGCAGGGCCCCAAATTCTTCAGACCATTACAAGGGAAGGAAGGAGGGGGAATACCTTCCCCAGCATCATAAAGAGAGTGGAGAGCTAACAGGGAGAAAAGTGTTAAAAAGAAAAAAGTAAGCAAAAGACTGGTAAGAAAAGAGAAAGAGCAGAGAGATTAACCCACATGAACAAGTAGCAGGAGAGAAAGTCGGTAAGAAAGAAAACAATGTAGAGGTAAAGAAACAGATAAGTATGGCAGCCTGGAGAGATTAAAGAACTTCCAACTCAAATAAAGCGGGGTTATATCTGGCAGTAATTAATGAAGTTATGACACTTTAATTGAAGAGGAAGAGATAATTAGCAAGACAATATATATCTCAAGGCTAACTGATCATCTTATTTACTGGAAATACTTCCTCCTCACCTCCCAAAAAAAAATCCTTCATAAGCGACAAACCAATCCTTAAACACACAAAAGAAGCAAAACTTCAGCTTAACAAAAGAGGAACTTTTGCTCATCCAGTATGTCACAACATCTGGGCTGGCTGCATCACTGCTCTCAAATAGCATTTCATTCAGGGCCTTCTCATTAATTCAGTCAAACTTCACAGCCTTCCATACTTGGTTAAACTTTATTCTTCCCATTAATAATCTGTGCCCGATGAAACTTCAGTACAGGTGCACATGGGTTAGTAATCACACTGTTCTATTTCACATGCAGATTAGTCTTACCTGAATCTGCATAAATTTGTTATGCATCACATCACAGGAGAAATGAATGCTCAAGCAACTTTTATTTTTATCTAATCAGGAAAGTGCCTAATGAAAAACGAGCAAATGAGTTCGTAAGATGTACCAAAGCTGGACTCGGGGGACTTTTCCTACCTCAATGGGACAAGGAACAAGCCCCTCCAGCCTTGAACTGGAAGGACTGAAATCCACAATGGGGAAAATTAGGTTTTGCCCTCTCATTCCTACAGCCATGAGCAAAGAACAGCTTTGTCCCATATCTTGTTGTGCTGACTTGTAACTACCGTTCATCAAATTGCATACAAAAGGGATCTCTGGAAGTAAAGGCCAGATTGCAAACATTTCTAGAGCTTCCTGCTTTATGTAGTTCCCTTCTTTAAAAGAATAAGGCCCCTCAACTGCTCAGCTGCATAAAGATATAGCAGCCATAATATATTAGCCTGTACCACAGTAGTGCCTGTTGGTGACATATAGCCTGACTCATTTTTATATCCCCCAGCCCCTTCTTGACCTCCATCTCCAAAGTGAAACAGCTGGCCTAAAAAATCAGAATCCCCTCCTCCCCTCCAAAAAAGGGAAATTGCCTCCAGTAGCAGCAATTTTCTTCCAAAGCAAGACACAGACCTTTGCTCCAGTGAAAAATATATTCTTTAAAAAAACTGGTTTGGTCTCTTGCAGTGAATAATTTTTTTTTTAAAAAAAGGAGGGGTGTAGCCCACAGTGGACATCCAGAGATCCTATTATTGGCTCCCAGACCCAATGAGGTTGCCCATCCCACTCTGATAAACAGAAGGTCCATGGCCCATTGACTTGCAACTCTATTCTCTCCTTTGAGTTTTTTGAACAGTCCCACATATAGGAGCTTGTAGCTCAGGAGGGTATAGTGATCTGAGCATTGGACTACAACCCTGGAGAACAGGGTTCAATTCTCCGCTTAGCCATGGAAACCCACCGGGTGACCTTGGGCACAGCACACATTCTTAGCCCCAGAAAATCCAGTGATACGTTCACCTTAGGGTCACCATAAAACAGAAACTGCTTGAAGGCACACAAGAACAACAAGTCAAGAAAAGTATTATCTTCTGCTGTTTTGTTCACACCACTTTCCTTCACTTCATCACTGTCACCTCCATAAGGCTCACCAATGTGGAGGATCAAGTTGCTGCTTTGCAACTGACTACTAAAGATAATCTCTGAGTGCAGCAGATTATATGTGAGCTCTAACAAAGTATTTGGAACAGAGCCTGATGGATCAGACCAAAGGCCTAACTAGTCCAGCATTCTCTTCTCACAGTGGCCAAGAGAACATCTAGAAGTAAGGTTTGTTTCCCAGAACTGATTATACATCCAGTGACCATGGAGTGAAGGTGTTCCTGTTCTGGTGTTGACTGCCACAAGTAATCATTAGCTATTGTGCATATTCTGGGCCTGCCCAATGTTTTTTCTACAGCTACATCTCCACACAATCTAATGTTCAAGGTCTTACAGCTGAACAAGATTGGGTCATCAACACAGCTTTTACTTGTCCATTGTGAGTGCCTCAAACTGGCATTGCTGACATTAATATGTAAATGTGGGGTATCAGCCTTGAATTGACTTCAGATTTGTTTATACTTTGAAAGAAGAAAGTTGAAGTCAGAAAACTACAGGAAACTCAAGGGCTCTTGAATTGTTTCTTCTTCATCCTCAGGTACTTGATCATGTAACATGTACCCAAAAACAGGTTTCTTTTCTTTACTGAGAAAAATTCACATTTCCACAATAAAATAGTCTAGGGATTCTGTTAGTGTATCAACCACACCGCTGCCTATTAGACTCCCTGGCTGAGCTGACAGAGCTGGTGTCGGAGCTGGTGTTGGAGTCGCCCAGACTTCTGGTTCTGGGCAACTTCAATATCCCATTTGAGACCAGTTTAACAGGTGCGGCTCGGGAGTTCATGGCATCCATGACAAACATGGGCCTATCCCAATTAGCCTCTGGGCCAACACATTGTGCAGGTCATACCCTCAATGCGGTCTTTAGTACAGAACAGGCACGGCCGTGGGTGGAGATAATAAACGCTACCACCTTGTCATGGACAGATCATTTCCTGGTCAGGGTTAGACTAATGGCTGCTATCCGCCCCTGCAGGGGTGGTGGACCTATTAGAATGGTCCGCCCTCAAAGGTTAATGGAACCTATTGGATTCCAGAAAGCCCTCGAGGGTTGTATGGTTGGTATCGCCGGTGATCCTATCAAAGCCCTAGTTAATACCTGGAATTGTGATCTTACTAGGGCTATCGACACGATTGCTCCCAAGCGTCCTTTCCAGACTGTTTCAAATCGCAATCCTTGGTATACAGTAGAACTCAGGAATATGAAACAGGCTGGACAACGAGTAGAGCGCAACTGGCAGAAATCTCAACTCTTATCTGACAGGACACGCTATAGAGAATTCCTTCATTCCTATAAAGTGGCAACAGATGCAGCGAAGAAGACCTTCTTCTCTGCACGTATTGCGTCTGCGACTTCTCGTCCAGCAGAGCTGTTCAGGGTGGTAAGGGATCTGACACAGTTACCCACTCCCCCAAACTCGTTGTTAGAACCTAACGTAGCTTGCTGTGATGCCTTGAATAATCATTTCGCAGATAAAATCTCTCAGATAAGAGCTGACTTGGATGCCGGTGTTATAGCAGAGGTTACAAATGGGGTGTCCGGCGACTCCATGAACAGGATTATACTGGATCAGTTTCAGTCAGTGAGTACCGAGGACGTAGACAAGCTCCTTGGAAAGGTAAGAAGGACAACTTCCCCTCTTGATCCCTGCCCTTCATGGCTGGTTGTCCAGGGAGGAGTTGCAATTAAGACCCACTTAAGACATATTATTAATGCATCCTTTAGGGAGGGCAATTTTCCAGCTTGTTTAAAAGAAGCAATTATACGGCCGCTTCTAAAAAAGCCCTCCCTAGATCCCCTGGATATGAATAATTATAGACCAGTTTCCCATCTTCCATTTTTAAGCAAGGTGATCGAGAGGGCTGTTGCCCTTCAGCTCCAAGCTGTCTTGGATGAAACAGATTATCTAGATCCATTTCAAACTGGCTTCAGGGCAGGATATGGAGTCGAGACTGCCATGGTCGCCTTAGCGGATGATCTACGCCTAGGTATCGACAGGGGAAGTATGACCCTGCTGGTACTCTTGGACCTCTCAGCGGCTTTCGATACCACAGACCATGGTATCCTTCTGGAACGTCTGAGAGGGTTGGGGATCGGGGGCACTGCACTTAAGTGGTTCCAGTCCTATCTCTCAGGTAGATATCAGATGGTGATGCTTGGGGACAGCTGCTCCTCGAAAAAGGAGCTTAAATCTGGCGTCCCTCAGGGCACCGTCCTGTCCCCAATGCTATTTAACATCTACATGAAACCGCTGGGAGAGATCATCAGGAGGCATGGAGCAAGGTGCTATCAGTATGCTGATGACACCCAGATATATCTCTCCATGCCTCGGACAATAGCATCAACTAAGGATGGCATCTCGCCTCTAAATGAATGCCTCGAAGCAGTAATGGACTGGATGAGGAAAAACAGACTGAAGCTGAATCCAGATAAGATGGAGGTACTTGCTGTTAAGGGCCCTAGCCCAGGTATGGAGGTTTGTCAATCTGTTCTAGACGGGGTCACACTTCCCCTGAAAGACTGTGTCCGCAGCTTGGGGGTGCTCTTGGATTCGCCGCTTCAGATGACAGCCCAAATTGATGCGGAGGCCAGGAGTGCCTGCTATCAACTTCGGCTGATACGCCAGCTGCGCCCCTTCCTGGACCTGGAACACCTAAAAAACAGTGGTACATGCGCTGGTAACTTCACGGATTGACTTCTGCAATGCACTCTACATAGGGCTACCCATGTGCTTAGTCCGGAAACTTCAATTAGTTCAGAATATGGCAGCCAGGTTGGCCACCGGAACATCTAAAAGTGACCACATAACTCCAATTCTGAAGTCTTTACACTGGCTGCCTATTAGTTTCCGGGCACAGTACAAGGTGTTAGTTTTTACCTTTAAAGCCCTCCATGGCTTGGGGCCAGCCTACCTGCGGGATCGCCTTCTCCCATATAATCCGCCCCGCACACTAAGGTCTTCTGGGAGGAATTTACTGCAGCCAATCAGAACTAGGTTGGCTGCAGTTACCCAGAGGACCTTCTCTTCTGTCGCTCCCAAGTTATGGAATGGCCTGCCGGAGGAGACCCGGCACATTACCAGTTTTGACTGCTTTAAAAAAACGGTCAAGACTGTTCTCTTCCGACAGGCCTTCCCAGACTAGTGTTCTACCGCCTCTCATCAATTGTCCTCTTGTTTTTAATTTTGTTTTTAATTTGTTTTTAATAGTTAATGTGTTTTAGGGGGTTAGAAGGGTTGGTGGGTGGGGAGGATGGGTTACATTTTAGTATTTTTAATGTATATATATATTGTTGTAATGCCACCTTGATCCATTGGGAGAGGCGGGATATTATTATTATTATTATTATTATTATTATTACTACTACTACTACTACTACTACTACTACTACTATTAAAATGGAGAGTTGTTTCTTATATGCACTTATTTCCTTTAATTTGATGGCTATCTCCAAATGTGAACTTACTCCATAAAAAAAATGAAATTTCAACTAGTTAGGTCATCACATGATGCTATAGTGAACAAATAATGAGCATAAATTTATAAAATCTGACCATTGTATGTTCACACATAAGAAAAAAGACAAACAGCCAGGTGGCATGATTGAAATATTTCAGATTCCCATTTTTCTTCTTTTTTTTTTAGGAGGAGGAGGAAGAAAAGGAGGTGCTGTCATCACACTGAGCAATGGAAGCTGCAATTTAAAGCAGAATGTCAAAAAGTGGCCTCTTCAGACAGAGAAAGATGTCAACTGTCCTTGAAAATGTCTCTCTTAGCTAGTAACATAACACATTTTTATTCTACTGTTTGTTTGCTAGCAGGAAGACCTTTTTCTTGTGATACATCCATTCCAGATGTTAGCTTCATGGAAATACTGTACAGTCTGAAGCCTGGATTCTCCCTCTCTCCCTCCCCCACTCTCTCTCTCTCATGTGCACACATGCACACACACGCACACACACAACATCACCTGGTCAATTCCAAGTTTAGTGAGCCATTCCTTTCTGTACATATTGTGTATGCAACGGCCACAAGATGAAAACACCAAGAACATGGGCTCAATCTCCATCTAGTCAGACTAAGAACAACTAGATGACCTTGAATTTCAAAGGGCAACCTGGCTTATTACAAACCATTGTTTATTGTTAAACAACAACCTCTTCTGGTACAGCAGACAAATTTCATGTAAAGGATTACAGATGACACAAATATTTTCACTCTGTCTCAAGTAGACACCCAAATCAACTTACAGTTAATTATGGAAGATGTACTACCAGACCACTCACACGATTCCCAGGCCGTCAATTTGGACCCTCCTGCAATAATGGAATGGGCGGTGTGCATCCATATTCACCTGCCATGCACGATTTAATAGCATTTGTTGCAGCTAAAGCAATTCCTCGTCCGTGGCGCTGAATATTGGAGAACCATGCACAAGGGCATTCAGCTGGACACTGCTGCTTAATAACCCTAGGGTCACAAATGCAGATGTCTAGATTAGCAAAAGATTTCAGAGGGAAGCAGATGGTTGGGAAGCCCTTACTGAGAAAATTCTTAACCATTTCCAAAAAGGTTAAAAAAAAAAACCCTAGAAAGAAAATCAGCAAGTAGCTTTTTAAAAAAATGTGTAAATGATGTTCAACATATGGTGAGCTTGACTGAATACTGGAGACAAAAATCAAATTATTACCGTGAGATTGAAGAAAACCAAGAACCAATTAAAAAAGTACAAGCAAGCGTTATGATAAATAATATAAAGCATTTGTAGGAAATAATGGCAGTGCTATTTGAAAGAGAAACAAGATGAGAGAGACACAAATGAGCAAGCTTTTATAAGTGAGTAGATACAAATCCCATTACAATTTAAAACTTACAGCTTTGGAAGTACACCTAAACTAGATGAGTGACATTTCTAGGTATTCATGACAAATTAAATCCAGTGCCCTGAATACATAAGAAGTGATACATGGGTGTTCACTTAATAAAACTGTGACTACATGTTGTAATGTTTGAAGGATAATGCAAAATCACTGCATTACTATGAGTGCCATTATATTCTCATTTGAGACAGAAGTGCTGCAGGCTGCAGGTAAGGAGTTTAAGGAGTGAATACTCCCATGGGCAAGGGCGAAGTGTCATCTTGGCATCCATAAGGAGCAACCCCACAGTGCCTGAAGAAACAGAGGGCTGCACTGGCTTGTCCATTTTATTTCCCCAGATCACAGTATCAGGCATGTTGGTTACTTTACTATCTTATCCCATTAGTCAGGGTATGGCCTTCAAGATTCCACTCCCTGATTCTCTCTAGGCCATTTATTTCCCCTGCTGGAGGGCCTCCTTTAAACACCCAAAGTCCTTTAAATTCCAAAGTTAGAGAGCAGCCATGCTCTCTATTGTCCCCACCAAAAGAATCTGAAAAGGTGGTGGAACAGAGAGAAAGGTCTCCCCAGAAGACCTTAGAGCTTTAAGATCTGCTAAACCACCTCTGCCTATTAGTACAGGCCTAGTCAGTCTCTATTTTCACATCTCTCCAGAACTGGTACCAAGTTCCAAGATGTGACTTTTTTCTGCTTCCTTGTATGTTCTCTCCCCTACATCCACTTGTACTATGAACTCTTCCCTTCCACAGGCCACACTCAATGCCTATGTCTTTGTCCCTGATCATATATGTCGATGTTCCACCCTTTGGAGAAAAGGGTATTATAAATAAATATTATTGTTATTATTATTATTGAGATAGTTGGAGGCCTGGAGCAGTTCTAAAATACTGGGAGTGGTTGCATAAACATTGAGTCAATAAATATTTTAAACATTACAAAGGACGATAGACAGTAGCATAATAATCTTCACGTGAAAATCCATTTTCAGTCTTACAACTTCCATGAGACCAACACTGAATGTGATCATATGACACATTAACCAATTAGTTGCTTAGCCTACCCTCCAACATTTCACAGATGAAAACCAGGACATATTTGGCCAGGAGGGCAAAAGTTATTAATGAAAAATAAGATACAAGTTAGGACAGGCTGCAGCAGTTTGCTTTGACCTGAGCCTAAAGGGAATGGCAAGATTCTGCCCCCTCCTCTCCTCTTAACTGAATGCAAACTACTTTTGAATTTTGAACTCAGTTTGCAGCATGTGAAAAAAGCCAAAGACAAAGGGGGATAGTGGGAGGAGGAGAATGGGGCATTTTAAAAGTAAAGTGAAAAAACAGAGGATTAATTGGGACTCTCCCTACCAAGCTGGGTATGACACAGCAATTGATGATGAAATGTCAGGAAAGAAGAAGCAGCAAAACTACACCTTTTCCTTCCAGTGCTTGGCCTCCCTCCTTTAACAGACCTACATCTATTGCACCAGCTGAACCACTGATAATCTGGCCTTTGTCACAACCTCCTCTTAGCCCACTGAAACCACCCCTCCCTTATAGCCTAAATTTTCCTGGATTTTGAACCTTCAGGTTCTTCTCTTGCTAAGTTTGCTAGCCTGCCACAGCAAAAACTCACTGATGATTTATTTGAAAGCAGACCCAAAGATATCATGCCATGTTTTGGGGAGGGAGGTGAAATGTGGTGCAGATCTCTTCTTCCAGGACCTCAAACCCCTTCTAACCCACTCAGAACTCCTGCATGCCCCAATTTACCAGCTCCAAAGCAATAAAATAGCTCAAATTCACCTTCTGAAGGACTCCTGGAAAGGTGGGATAATTGTAAACACTCTCCCCAATCCCCCAACTCCCAATTTGGTACAATGAACCAGCATGTCCTTAGAGAAGTCACAGTAAGAACTGGCTGTTAGTTGCGACTTCCAGATGACTTACAGCAGAAAACCACGTGGTGTAGCCCACCTCAGGTAGAAAATTTGGCCCCGATCCCATTGTAGTTGTCCACTCCTGCTTTATTGCCATTCCCACCAATGTTCCTCACTGGCTAAGCTGACTAGGGCTAGGCATATTAGTTCAACATCATCTGGAGGGCCATAAGTTGCCCAGCCCAGTGTAAGACGAATGAATTCAGTGGGGTTCACTCTCAAGTAAATATTCTGATAAATCAGCGAATGGTTCAGGAAACAGTGAGAGAGGCCAAAACAATTTTACAAAACCATCTGTCCTTCAAGTTACTAGGTTAGTTTCAAAAATGTCCAGAGGAGGGCGACCAAAATGGTGAGAGGCCTGGAAGCCATGCCCTATGAGGATAGACTTAGAGAGCTGGGTATGTTTAGTCTACAGAAGAGAAGGTTAAGAGGGGACATGATAGCCATGTTTAAATATTTGAAGGGATGCCACGTAGAGGAGGGAGAGGGCTTGTTTTCTGCTGCTCCAGAGACCAGGACAAGGAGCAATGGATTCAAGCTGCAAGAAAGGAGATTCCACCTGAACCTCAGGAAGAACTTCCTGACAGTCAGGGCTGTCCGGCAGTGGAATCTACTGCCTCGGAGTGTGGTGGAGTCTCCTTCCTTGGAGGTTTTTAAGCGGAGGCTGGATGGCCATCTGTCGGGAGTGCTTTGAGGGTGTTCCTGCATGGCAGTGGGTTGGACTGGATGGCCCCTGTGGTCTCTTCCAACTCTACATTTCTATGATTCTATGATTCTATGTTAGCCAAATTCTTGTTTCTCCAAATCTTTTGACTATTCCCTATGATCAGGATATTTTTGCTGCCTGAGGCAAAGAACAAATTGTGCTTCTTCTCATTTCATGTGCAAAAGTTGGCTAGAATAGCAATCAAAACTTCCTTCAGTACAAGCAGTGGGACAGTATCCCATACCATACCTGAAGGCTAGCTTCAGGGTGTGCAAGGCAAGCTGAGTAGCCCAAAGGACGTTTCTCCCAACTTCTTATCACTGCTTTCTGCACTTTCCACCTGAGGTGAATGTTTCACTCCACCTTATTATACAGCCATCCCTTGCCTTTTCCAGAGAGTCCAGACAGGCAGGCAGTTGTTGATCATGAACCCACTATAGTTCCTACACAGAAGTCAAGTAGAGGAAAACCAAGACAGGCATGACTGAATCAGAGACAGCTCGGTGAAGTTTATCTTTTTTTGGAAGCCCCATAATCCTCCAGGCATCAACCAAGCTCTGGAACTAGCATGCAAAGCATTAGAACAGTGATTCCCAAACTTTGTTTCTCCAGGTGTTTTGGACTTCAGCTCTCAGATGCCTCAGTCAGTTTAGTCAATACTCAGAACTTCTGGGATTGGAAGTCCAGAACATCTGGAAGAACAAAGTTTGGGGATCACTGTGTTAGAAGAAGTTGTACTGCTTATACCCACAACAACAAATCCTCCAGCTGCCTCAGTTTCTCAGGGAGAGTCCCAAGTAATCTTCTATCACCCTGCTTTTTCATCTGCTTTTAAAATGCCCTAGATCCTCTCTCCTCCTCCCACTTTCCTGTTTTGGCCTCAGTTTATCTCAGTTACTGCAAGATGAGTTCAAAGTATAAAAGTAGTTTGTACTCAATTAACCCAATGTGGGAAGAGGAAAGGAGGAGAGAGAATCTTGCTCATCCCAGAGGGCTCAGGCAAAAGCAAAACTGTTTCCTAGCTTGTTTGTTCTTTCTCAGTAATAACTTTTGCCATTTTGACCACACTCTGATGCTACTTAGCCACACATATCCTGGTTTTCACCTGTGAAATGTTAGAGAGTATGCAACGAACAGAAGCAAGTCAGCTTCAAAGCAAGAACAATGACAAAAAGCAAAGCACTAGGAGAGCTGAGAGCACTTGCAACAAAAAACAAGAAAAAATATTGAAGAATACCACATGCAGACATAAGAACTTCCAGGCCTGGTGAAACTTTGCCAGCCAAGAAAGCAGCAGCTTCCACTTTTCTCTTTCTTTCTTTTAAGGAAAGAAAAGCAGCAGCTGTTAGGCCACAGACAGTAGCCAGGAAAAAGCCTGGAAAGGATGAAATTATGGTGGGTGTCCATAGCAGAACATTCACCATCTGCTTGTACTACAGAGGTTGGGGCTCAAGCTGCAAAAACACTCCCAGCCGCCTGCCCCTTGAAGTCTTTCGGTAATGCCCATAACTAAATGTGGCATGAGTCAGCTTACATCACACGAGGTCGTGGTGTTTGATTAACTTCCCTTGACAAGAGAAATGACAAGGGCAGTCTTGGATCACTGGCAGGATTTAAAGGAGAACTGCACTCTTTTTTTCAACAGATAGCAAAATCAAAACACAGTCATTAAGATAAAAAGGCACAACAGTCAAAGTCTGGCAGCACCCCAAAAATTGGTTGTTGTTGATTTTTTTGGTTGGTTGTTTGCATGATGCAACTGTAATTCCTGTATACTAGAAAGCTGCATGGACACTTTTGTTTTTTAAAAAAATTTACAGGATTCTAATGCAAACGAGCCAGTTTAACCAATTAGAAGGCAAGATGGTACTAGGGATAGGTAACAACTTTGTTCAGTTCATTTTTGGTAAGAACTTTCCATATTCACATTTTTTTTCATAAATATGATTAAAAGAACTTGATTTTTTAAAAAAGAAAGAAAGATGTAGATGTCGTTGGGTTCTTCCCTGGTGTGTTCTAGCCAATAAACGTCTGAGTTGGTGACGCAGCAAATGAAAATTTGTAAAAAGGTGAATACGTGACTGCTAGCAGGAGAAGAAAAGAGACACCAGAAGAGAAAAACAAGTTACTAAGTTAACAGAACCAGTTGGAGCTAAGAGATGAGTCAACCTTTGGTAATCTAAATATAACACAAAATTAAAAGCAAACCTTCAGTACAAATAAAATGTAACTCTTTGGGGCAGAAATAAGCAAACCACGCAGTTTTTGAGAGGTTAACACGCAGCTTGCTTCCGTGTGACTTCAACCAATGGGAAATGTTAACATGTATTTTTGAAGATACAAGGAGTGTATAACTTCTGAATGAAAGATGTATTCAGGGCCGATCTTGCTTGGCCCAATTGCACAATTGTTAATTAAAGACAGTCTTGTCCTTCTTACTTCACTCAAAGATTTCTGAATTGTTTATTGGCATACAGTTCAGAGAACAACAGTTTTGTGGTAACGACACAATGGGGGGAAGATATACTAGGAGCAAAGTAAAGCACCAGAAGCTGACACACCAAGACAGCCCGACAGCAGAGCATATTCAAGACCTCAGGTTCTTGGCTAAAAACCAAGACAGACATGAACACAGTCCTTACCTTGACACTGGTATTGGCCTGTATCAAAGAGTTCACATATCATGGAAAAGCTAAATAACCCAATTCATCCACCCAGGCAAAAGGCTTTGAGCACTTAACATTTGCATATTCCAACCATGTTTGTAATGCCACTTCTTTTCTTCTGAAGGGCTCCTCACCTGTAACAGCTTTAGGACACAGAAGTACAACACATTCCTCTCTATGCTGGGGACACTTGATTCCACTGAATTTGGTCAGTAAAAGATGGGTGAGAATATTGTTCATTCGGATTACCTTAGCAAAATTTTGCACATTCCTTTCATGAACAGAACTTGAAATTATTTTTAAAAAATGAATGTGGGAAGAAGCATCACAGATCAGTCATCCCTAGGTTGTATGCCTGCACAAGTTCTTCCTAAATCATGTATGTCAAAAGCCACAAGATCAATGTCTGGCTCATTTAAAACCTCTCAACCCAAGGGTCATATTCAATTTTAAATACATTTTTGGGGACTGCATACAGTGAAGGGTGCTAGCCAAAAGTAAAAGAGAGAGACAAAAAATACCCAGCACATTTTAGTTTAAAACCTCTAATTGCCAGTAACTAACCCAGCTTTAGTCTCTGGGGTCAGAAGTTCCCACTATTTTAAAGATTCTAGCAACAGGGTTGGGAAAGACTTCTCTCTGAGAACTTAGAAAGCCAATGGACATGCTTTCCTCAAACTGGTGCCTTCCATATATTTTGACTGCAATTCTCATCATTTCTTACCATTGGCTTTACTGGCTCAGGATCATGGGAATAGTATGCAACATCATCTAGGATGCACACATTCATAATTACCTCCCCCTGCCCATAGAGACTTCTTTGGTTACTAAATTGAATAAATACGGGGATATGTATAACATATACTATTTAGAGCTTTTATTTGTCATAAATGAAAAGGACTCTTCTTCTTGACTGTATCCTGATGTGTTATAAAGCATACTTGGATATTCTCAATCTAAGAATAATACAAAAGAAGTCATGCATCCAAAAATACTGGAACAATCAAATTTCTTGCAGCAATGGTTAGTAATTGGCAGCCACTCAGCCAGACTTGGTCATGAGATGCAAGGGTTTTCTAGAAAGGAATGAAACAAGCCAAAAGGAGAAATATGGGAAACAACAGTAATGTGTTGGGTGAGGTCCTGGGAAGAAGACCACAAATAGAAAATGTCTTGGACTCAGTGTGATGTAATTGATAGTTAAAACAGAATTCAGGTATAGAAGGGTAGGTCACAGTAATTACTACTGCTTACCAACATGATTAGAGCATAGGTGCCTTCATCATAGTGGCATTCATTCTTGTCCTGCTTTTGTTGTTCAAATAATGGCCATTTCTGCACGGGGCGAGGGAATTGCTCCGTGCCGTTACTCACTGGATCTTCTGGCTCCTCGGTCTGGTCCAGGGGGAATCGGAGCAGTAAGAGGTCTTAGATCTGCACTGCTCTGGCTTCCAAAATGGTGGCTTCTGGTTGGTCATGAGTCTTGACCAACCGCTGAAGCTCGCCACGCCTAAAGCCTGCCCTCCACAGATCGCAGGCTCGCATTGTGCGAATCTGCACAAGGAAGCAGGTACGCAGTGGCGCACTCCGGAAAAATGAGAAACCTCTTTTTTCCGGTCTTTATAAAGCGCACTGGAGGACCAACTGGGGGCGTTTCAGAGCGGACTGAGGTGCGGATCTCCAGTAAGTAGTCCGAACCTAGTCCACTCCAAGGTGCAGACGACTTCCATAGAGGGCACACTGCACCGTTTTAATTCCCCCGTGCAGAAAAGGCCAATAAGTCGTAAACAGCACCTGCCAAGCTATTAATCTTAAAGGCAATCTAAATTAGGGAGAGCTTGATTCTAATCAGGTTTGTGCCCTCAGTTAATACAGTGGGCAATACAGTCACAACTATTTAAAAGAGAACATCAAGCTTGTAACCAATATAGTATTGTTCTTGCAACAGGGAAGTCTCTGACACCAATTGGCTGAGCTGCCTGAATAGCACAGGATGTTCACAAACACTCTGAGTGCTTTGGGAACAATCTTTTCAGAATGTTTGCAGTCACTGAGCTGAAAGAAGTATTCCAAACTGCCTGAGATTGAAACTTAAGGCTTATCCAAGAAAGAGGAATCATTTTGTCAGGCAGGCCAAGGACTCTTGAGAAATTCTCAGTGGTAGGTATCTCAGAAGGATGGAATCTGGTGGGAACAGGGCAGAAAGGAATGGGCAAAGGGTTGAGAAAAAGGTACCTGGACAGAGAGGGGGAAGGAGCTTGAGAAAGTGGCCATAAATGTCAGGAAACTGAGGCAAAGATGGCAGAGTCTTTTATGCAATGATTGGAATCAATGATCCAAATTTTTTCGACTACAAGATTGTAATTCCTTTTCATTTGTGACACTGCAACAAAAGATGATAGCACTTCTACTTCTTAAAAAAGATTTACAGTCTTCACCTCAGTTGCTTTTCCCAGTTCTCCCACACAAGGCAGGAAATTATTCTTCCCCTATTTCAGATATGGAACTGAGCCTGAAAAAAAAAATGAACCATCTGTATGAACTGTCTAGCACATTGATAGCAGAGCTTTTTTAAAAAAATCAAACCAAAAACCAAGCCAAAGTGTTGGTTTATTGGCAGGCCTACTGTCGCCCTGTCCAGTATTTATTAATGCTACACAGTCCTAATGCTTGTAACAATTTCCACCAGACAAGGACAATGAGCAATGTGAGGAAGCGAAATAATGGGGGAAAAATAAGATTGATTGATGACTGATGATGATGATGATGATGATTGTGATGATGATGATGATTGTTGTTGTTTGTATTTCATTATGAGTATATTTTATAGTGCATTACTTTCATTATGTCAGTGACCCTCACAGCCATAATTTATTCTGTTCTCTCCTGCCAAAGACCTCAACAAACTCCTAGTAAGGTCGGATATACAGAAGGATAATGACTGGTCTAAGGTCATACAGAGAATTTCATAGTTGGGTAGAAATCTGAACCTTGTATTCCCTGGACTGCCCAAGAAGAGCCCCATTAGACATCTCAGTATTCATATCCCTGTATTACAGACAAGGAGGTGAGACTGAAAGAAAAAACAGTTGCCTTCCAAAGACAACACAGAAAGCCTGGCCTCAAATGAGATTTGAACTAGGGGCATCTCAGCCACTAGATACTAGTGTTACTGCATTTCCTAGCCCAGATTTGTGGGATACCAGTTATCAGTTCAATATCAATAATTTGGCTGTCTTCCACCACCTCCTCCACGTGTTTGGGAGGCCCCCAGACAAGCACAGGAGTAGGCTCCCGGCCACTAAACACTGCAATATCCCAACACAATACAGGCAGGCCAGAAATAGCCAGATCGCCGCTTTAGGAGACCTCTCTGCAAACACTCAATTATGTATGCATGCTACTTACAAAAGAGATCCCTGCCTGGAGCAGGCAACTTGGCAAGCTGAATTCTCAACTTTCAAGCACCATGCATCTGCATATTGGCTACCTCTTTGTCAATTCGGACCTAACTCAATCATGCTAAATTTTTACCTTTCCAAAGTTTTGTCTCACACTCGAAACTCATTGTTTTCCCCAAGTACGGGATAGCATGCAGTCACATTTCTCCCTATAAAAACCCCCAATTCCGAGACCATCCTCGGATCGCTCCTGAGTTCCATCCCACCTTGCTGCCGCTCTGCTTGGCGAGCCTTCACCTCAGTCATATTGGCTGAGATTGCACAACTTCGGACCTTCACAGTGATCTATTCGGGCTTCAGGACAGGTGTCGTATCACCCAGTTCAACAATCCCTCTTAAAAAATCCTTCTATACCACTCCAACCTTTCTTTCTATAGTTATCTGTGTGAGTGTGTTGCATACACTGTTTGTCTGTAGTTAATAAAAATCTCAATTATTCTTATAACTTGGTGTGCTCCTTGGCTTGGCGTGACCCCATAGACATTGGGTAAAAGATTCCGCTGTGTTGCCCTGCCTCTCGCATTGCTAGCTTGTGCTCTCAGCTAATTTCCTCAAACTTAGTTCATTGTGAGCGCATTTAGGTGTCCCTCACGGGACCCCAAGTACACAGGGTAACACTAGGGTACCCTTGTATAAGGGGTGGGTAACCATACCTGTTTCACATCTCTCAAGTAATTATTAATTATCTATTTTTTTAAAAAAAAAGAAACCATAGACCAAGTGCATGGAACTGATCTATCTCAATTACAGAATGGTCTTTAATTCTAAAATGAAGATCTTGCTGTATAATTCTAAGGTGTTCTGTCCTCTTAAGACTCCAGGGAGATGTCATACAGGGCAAAGGTTAATTTCAAAAAAAAGAATCCACAACACCAAGGCCACAGACATATAAATTGATGTTTTCATCTAGCTTTTTTGATGCACTGTCTGAAAGGGTCTGCTAACAACCCCAGGTTGCTGACTAATTAAGTTTAGCTACACCCTTCAAAGATGCTTGTTTTGCACACTAATTAAATCTGCAAGCCATTCAAGACTGGCAGGTCTGCAATCCCTGCCAGCTCCCTTTCACAGCCATTTTAAAAAATGATAGAATACCAGTCAGCACGTCACTGCCTAAGAAAATACAACAGGCTAATGACATTTCTCTTTCTCTCAAGCAATAGCAGATGGGCTGGTTTGTATTCTGTCTGAACTGCCTGTCTTGGATTCTTAGCGAAGAAAAGTTTATCCTGATAGAAAAAATTAAAAAGACATCTATCATGCAAGAACTGGTCTGTGGTGAGGCCTGAGAGCTACCTGTGACTTGCATGGCTGCCCCATCTGTAGGGTTAGGAGAGCTTCTTTCAGAAGAGGAATTTGGGGACTTTTAAAAAATTTATTAAAACATTTATATCCCATCCTTCATCAAAGATCTCAGGGCCGTGTACAACAAAACCAACCTAACCAATTTAAAATACAGTCATCCGTCCACATTCACTAGAGTTAGGGGTACAGGACCCCCATGAAAGTGAAAAAATCGTGAATAACTCTAGGCCCTTCCAAGCCATATTTAATACACACAAACAATCTGATCACATATTCAACCCACTGTGGATTCCTTTGAGGCATCAGAGTTCCTTCACGAGGCAGAAGTGAGTGGATGGTGGGGCTGACTGCCACCTCCACTGCTGCCCCACACCATTTTTAATAGGGACTGACAAGCCTCATTTGCAGTTTCTCGGTCTCGCAAGGCTTGCAGTCTCTATTTAAAAAATGGCATAGGGAGGGTTTAAATAGTTGAAAACAGTTTAAAATCAACTGAAACCACATGCCATTGGAAGGTTTTTGTAAAATCAATTACGGCCCCAAAAGCTTTCATGAGCAACCATGTATTTACTTGGTGCTTAAATAACAGCAATGTCAGTGCCAATTGGGCCTCCAAGGGGAGAGTGTTCCATAAGTGGTATGCCATAGCAGTGAAGGCCTCCTTTATGTCTTTGCATAGCACATTGTTCTCACTGATAGGGTCCACAGAAGAAGGCTTTTCCAGATGATCTTAAACCTTTGCATTACTTTGTTGTTGTTTTTTAAAGTCCCACCTGGCTTGTACCCTCGGTCACCCTCTGGTCTTGATTTCTGCCTTGTTTCTCAGTTTCTGGTTCCCAGTATCTGGCTCACCTCAGAGCCTCTGGCTAGCTTTTACAGAAGAGCTGAGCCATTTGATGACCAAGAGACCCTGGAAGATGTCTGATCTTGCCACTTAATGCATTTCTAACCTTCTTTATACCCTCCCAAGATAGGTTACAACAAATCAGTACTATACAATATGAACATTCCAATGTGCAGAACAAGAGTGAAAAGGAACATATTAACAACATGGAATGTGAACTCCAAATTAAGTCATTTTTAGATATAGTCACCATAAAATCATAGAAAAGCAGACTGGAATTTGTTTTAAAGATATTTTGGACTTTCCTAAAGGGCAACAGAGGGAATGCTAACAAATTTTTCCTGGGGAAGATAACAGTTAATTCCTTTATCACAATCGATAGGGGAAATTCCAGGAATGACTGGTTCACTTCAGTTCTTTCACAGCCAAAGCTGGTGGCAGAGACTGCTTCAGTTTTTCAGGTTTTTCCTTGTCAGTGATGACCAAGGTATATAGCTACCGGCTGCATCGAACATTGAACTTCACATTATCTCTGTTCTTCTTGATCTTGACAGATTGAGCATCTTTCCTCCTTGCTGTCAACAGAAAGTCTTTGATCTCTTCAATTTTGCAAGGCATGGTGACGACTCCTGGTAACAGTTGCCGAGATGCTCAGTGTAACAGCCCAAGTGCCCCAGAGAGAAAAGGCAGAAAGAGAATTCAAAGATATGGGGCAACCACAAAGATGACCCTGTCCCTGGTTTTCACAACTGGACGAGGAAAAAAGGGGCTTGCGATGCTGAGCCTAATTCTAAGAGAGGGACATTATTTTCTGTAAGAACAGCAACTAAAGCTGTAAGTCCTGCAGAAGCATACGCAGAGATAAATTACTTCAGAAGGGGATATTATTTCACCTTTTCTGAACTTTCCCTTCTGCAGGCATTGAGTAAACAAGATGGTTCAAAATCTCAACAGGAGCACATCACAATGCCCCAAATAATACTGGAGCAATGAAGCGCAGTTTGAAAAGACAACTGCAATTAAAAAGGCAGCTTGGGATTCCAGAGCCTTTGACTCTTGCTCTTTTCATTTTACAAAAGAGTGTTTTCCTTGCCTTATCCAGTCTTTCATACTTTCAGCTCCATAACTGTTTGAGCAATCCAATTCTAATGCTGGCATCTGACTAGTTGGCACCACATTCTTTGCCCTTCTTGGGCTGCAAAGATTCCTTCTCCAGCAGTACTCCTAAGTTTAGGACTTTATGACATCCCAAACAGCAGAACATGTTCCTGTATCCAGATTTCAAGTTCTGCCCAGAGGCTCACAGCTACGTGAGAAACCAGGCAGCTATCCAATGCTAGAGATTTGGTAGGAGACGTGTTTGATTCCAGGCCAAATTAGATATGCCTTGGATATGCCTTTCTGTTTAATGTGCAGAGTTTTTAAAATGCAAATAGTTTTCACTGCAGAGGCTCTGACAATTATTTTAATGACAGAAGCCATGGATATGGTGGGGGGAGGTAGGTCAGTCCTTCCCTTCTATGGTTTGGAGAAAAACTCGTCTTCTGAAGCTAGCATTAGCCTTGTGAAGACTCACTCATTGATACTAACTGGACAGTTATTTTTTTTATTGGTTTTCCTTCAATGAGGCACCATAGAAGGTTTGTCTCCTCCCCACTTTATCCTCACAGTAACCCTGGAAGGTAGGTCAGGCTGAGGGAATGCAACAAGCCTAAGGTCACCCAATGAGTTTTATGGCTCCATGGCTGTCCCAAGGCCCAGTCAAAGACCCTAACCACTGCATTACTCTGGCCATCCTCCCAATCAGGGCCAGTCCTACCATTAGTCAGAATGAGGCAATCACTGCCTCACTGCTACTATCTTAACATCAGATGTTGGGACAGTAGCAGTGACATGCCAGCTACTCCAACCCCAATCTTAACCATTCCTCCCTAGTTCCCCTCTTGGGGAACAGAGCTGAATGCCACACAGCCAGTCCTACACCCTTAAACTCATCCATGCCCTAAGTGAAGCCTAGAATGGTATCCACATCGCCAATGTCAAAGTATGACACTGCTGCCAGTCCAGCTGGTGGCTTAGAATTCCACACAGAATGGAGAGGGCACCACCTTATTCTCTGTCTCAGACAGCAAGATGTCTTGGGCAAGACCTGCTCCCAGTGCAAATGCTGGACAGTAATTAGTAGGCTAAAAGGAGGCAAGCAAATGGGAGATTTAACCCTTTCCTGTCTTACACAACCATCAGGAAAATTCCTGGTTTGAATCTCCAGTTTCCATCTGACCAGGCAATGCATCTGTGTAAGTGCTAAATGCAATGTTTATCAGTGTTATAAGGCTTGTGCATGACACAGTAGATAGGTTCTAGGAACAAGCATTGAATTATAGTCAGCACTAAACCATATAGTCCCCCATACAAGGAGCATCTCTGGTTCTCCTCCTCTTCCCCCACAACTCCATTTCATATTGCATTTGCAGTTTACTCCATAACTTTGATTCATAGTTTGTGGTCATAATATATCCCTGCTGTGGTGCATGCAGACAAGGATATGCATTTATTGACAACAGATTAACCATTTGTACTATTAGCTTTGACGGGTCATTGTGTAGATAACCCATGATGGGCACATTTTCAGCCCAGATGCTCATTTGTGGCACTTGTTTCTAAAAACGCTAGGCTGTAGCCTTGTCCTTGGTTAATTAATCACAGGCTTGAAAACAGAATGAGAATGATTTTGGATGAAAGTTAAGCTGAGCTGAGCAAATGAGATAGCATTTTCCTTTCACATGAAATGAACACAGCATTTCACTACAAAAAATTTCAGCAGCTTCACATTTTATGGGCAGGCAGATTTCATCAGAGAGATACTTAACTGCACATATGAACACCAATTCTTAACATGGTGCTAAATTCTGCTTGCTGCCCAAAGGTATTATACTAGCATCCCAAAACTAGGTTGGGAAGAATCTTTTCTGAAATCCTGGAGAGTTAGTGCAGACAGTGTAAAGGTAGGACCCCGTTGGTGTTTCGGTTGTTTTGGACTCCAGCTCCCAGAAGTCCCAGTTAATGGTGAGGGTCTATGGGAGCTATAGCCCAAAATATCTGGAAGACTAAAAATTTCCCAGTCCAGTATAGAAAGTCTGGAGCTGATCTGTGAAGTTATGGATAATCAGTTGTTAAGTTTTCTTGTCATGGTGGCTTTTCCTATATGTTCCAAAATTTATACAGTTAAAAGTTGTATAGAAGGAAAGAAAGAAAGAAAGAAAGAAAGAAAGAAAGAAAGAAAGAAAGAGAGTATGCAAACTGAAAAAAACAAATATATGTAATCTTAGTCCATGACAAGAACATTCCCGTAGCAGTAGGGCTGGCGAACAAACACTAGAACAAAGAAGACACAGCAGAAGGCCTCCTCCCACTACACAAAGTAATCATCAAACAACAAAAATAGCTGAAAGCATCTTGAATCTACATGACTTGCATCCAAGCAAAGGAAGACAGAAAAGGAAGAAAAAAGGTGGCACAAACATAGGCCTACTTCAGTTAATCCCTACTTCAGTAGACCCATTGAACTGATGGACGTTACAGTCAGCCCTCCACATTTGCAGGTTTCACTTTTGTGGATTTGATTATTCACGAATTATTTGCTGTCACCTCCACTGCCTCCCTCTCCCATTTTTAATAGGGACTGCAAGCCTTGTGAGACTGAGAAACTGTGAATGAGGCTTGTAAGTCCCTATTAAAAATGGCATGGAGCAACAGTGGAGGTGGCAATAAGCCCCACCAGCCTCCCACTTCTGCCTTGTGAAGGAATCCTGAAGGAATCCACAGTGGGTTAAATATGGTAATCATACTGTTTTGTGTGTTAAATATGGTTTAGGAGGGCCTAGAGTTATTCATGTTTTTTCCACTTTCACAGGGGTCCTGTGCCCCTAACCCTAGCAAATATGAAAGGAGGACTGTACTTACACCTTGACTCACCAGTTTACAACTGATTCAGCAAATCTTTTCTAGATGGGACTAAGCAGTATGATTCGGGTCACAGCGTTCTCAGTCTCTTGATCGTAGTTAAGGGATCAAGTCAGTCAGAGTTAAGAGGTCACAGACTTCTGTGCTTCTTCTGTTGTCTTCCCTATGAGATTCATTGCTCACCTAACCTTCCAGAATTAACTGAGGTTCTTCATTACACCTGCATTGGAACTAAACATGGTAAATAGTAATAACAGTTACCTTTAATGTCAAGGTGCAGCTCTCCTTCAAACTAAGTTAAAGACTAGCCATGGTTAAGATTGGTCCCCTTCTTGAGGGACAGTTTAATCCTGGGAAAGAGAAGAAGGGAATTTACAGCAGAGGGAGCCCACTCAACATACATATTCACACTTACACACCCACATACAATTTCTTTCCCAGGATTAGGATGGTTAGACTACATGGGACCTGCTACAACGCACGTGGTGTTGCATTTCATCTGTGCTGATCCTAACCTTAGTTAAGCTTTTAAAACAAGAGGGTTTCAAAGCTTGCTTCATCCAGGCATCTGGGCCAATGAAGATTTGAGGAGCTGTCCACTCTTCCCCTCTCTCTTCTGTCCTCATGTTATATGGCGATGATATCCATAACCATTGTTAAAAGAACCCCTGATAATATAGCCTAAGCAGAAAGAGATTCACAGTGGGGAGATTAGCACAGCAACACCACTAAATAACTGAAAAGCTTTGTTAATTTGTAAGATTACATTTGGTATATGATATGTCCCCTCCAGAGACTCTTTAGCACTTCCCTCTGCAGAGGGACTTAATTACTCTAACAGCTCATGAGTGAATATTTAACTGTACAGATTACTAGCTGGGATGCATACTGCAGAGCAGCTGCAACAAGAAGTAGAGTTCCGCCCCCTGGAGCCTTACCTTCACCCTATGAAAACTACCAGAAAATGTGTTTACTTAATACTGTTTCACACACAATGTAGAGACTCACTTTATTTTCTAAAGCTTTACTTAAAAAAAAACAACAAATAGCTTAATAACATTAGGTGGCTACTCTGAAAGCTGAATTCAAAGATCTACCCTCTTTAGCTAGAGGCAACAAAAATCTATGATGGAATTTCATAGTGCAAGTAAAACATCTCTCTTTTTAAACTGGATATGAATTGGTTCAACTAGTTAATCTTTATGAAAGAGGGAAATCAACATGTAAAGCAAAGGAAAGGGTGGGAGACTGATTTTATTTTTAGGTAAGGGTAATTGTCCAGGACACAGAGCCAGCATCATGTAGTGGTTTGAGTGTTGGACTATAATGCTGAAGACAAGAGCTCCACACATGGTGCCACCGGCAACGGTTTGGGTTTTTGGAACATGGCCTGAATTTCCATGACCATGGGCTTCTGGCGAGGGATGGGCTGCACCTCACCAAACTGGGCAGGAATGTTTTTGCAAACAGTCTCGCAAGGAGGATTAAGAGGTCTTTAAACTAAGTTTCGCTGGGAAGGGAGACAATATTATTCAGGGCAAGGACACAGAGAGTGCAGGTGGGAAAGCCCCAAATGATACTGGACAAGTAGTACAAGTGGCCAATGGCAGGAGGAGTAGAAACAATAGTACAGGACTTGCAGGAAGGGCCCGGGGACTTAAGTGTCTCTACACTAATGCAAGGAGTATGGGAAACAAGCAGGATGAACTTGAACTTCTAGTACAACAAAATAAGTACGATTTGATAGGCATCACTGAGACCTGGTGGGATGAGTCTCATGATTGGAATATAGGAATAGAGGGGTATAGCCTAGTTTGTAAAAATAGACCAAACAAGAAAGGAGGAGGAGTAGCCTTGTATGTCAAGGATGTTTTCACCTGTGAAGAGATCCAGGACTTAAACCCAGAAAGCCAGATCGAGAGCATTTGGGTAAGAATTAAAGCAGCGAG